>RJWK010055918.1:0-14590 GCA_004363435.1 Platanista minor
AAGTGGGGAGGCCCAGGCCACCATCAGAGTGGTTGAGGAATCTGTGAGACAGATACTGTCATGGTTTTTTCTATTTGTGCCTCTTTTGGGGGGCGAGGGTAGGCGCTGACCCAGTGTTCAGACCTGCTGCTCTGACCTGGAATTAAAGGGAAGGTGTTAAGTGGCATGGTGTCAGCTTTCCTATTTTAATATAGTCTCTCATGTGTTAGAATTACATATTGGGCATCACGCACAGAATTGGAGGGCACTGGCTGACTTCTGATGGCCCTTCTTATTTGATGGCTCTGTGACTCTAAGTCTTCTTCTTTTGGCCTAGAAGATACATTCTTTATGGCCAATGGCAAAGAAGAGATTTCCACAGCAATTTCTGTTCGCCATGGTCCTGGGGAGAGAAATAGCACCTCTGTTCATGGCGAGAGAGAGACAGCTGGAAGAGAGCAGTCTCTTAAGCTCCCTCCAAGTCATTGAGTCTTGTCTGTCATGTTTGGGAGGAGGACCAGCTGGTGGTGATTGCCTGGCAGATGCATGAGTCGCTGTTTTGGGGCTGCCATGCCAGTGCTGCTTCTGGGTCACCAGAAAGACGAGATGTGTTTGACACGTAGTGGCTGCCACAGCTGGAGGAGGCTGCAGGCCAGATGTTAAGAGTGCTAGATGAGGGTCCGGATGACTGGATTTGATTCCCACTTCTGTTTCTTACTGGCTGTGGGATCTGGGACCTCAGAGGCCTCATCTCTAAAATGAAGGCATTGGACCAGGACCTCGAGACCACGAAGGCTCGTGCTTCCTCTAAGAGCCTCTGAGGCCCCACGGAGCACAGGATCATGGGTGTGGCCGGGTTGACCCAGGTCCAGAAAACTGCTGTGCTCCAAGTGCTGCTGAAGACTGGGCCCCTGCCCTGTCCTGACGGGCTGCATCTGTAGAGCAGAGAGACTTCCCTGCTCTGTCTCATCTGTCCAGGAATGGGGATGCTTCTCATTTCACAGATGGAGCAACCGTTTGAGTAGTGGGTTCTCAGTGCAGTGGTTTGCCTTCTCTGGGCTGAAGACCACGGCTCCTCCCAACATTCTTAGTGTTTGCTAATTTCCCTTCCCTGGGACACTTGTCGCTATCACTTTAGAGATGAGGTGTCCAGATGGGAACACAATACAGATGTGACCCAGCTATCACAGAGGGGATACTAGAAAGCTGCTGAGCAGTGTCTGGAATTGAGACATTTCCCCAGCTGGCCTTATCCTCTGTTTGTGCCAAATCCTCAGCATCCTATTAGACATCTGTCCGTTTCAGGCCGAGACAGTTCTATATTTGTGTTTCTTGTGTTTGTAAGTGCGTGTGAAGGAGGCTCTGTTTAGAGACAAGGACTGACTCTGGCTCCCCCTGGAGGACAGCTGGCTGCGGTTAGGGTAGGCAGCCTCGCATACCCCTCTGCTCTGCGCTCCTGTCTGTCCTAAGGTAGCAGATATTTTAATGACCTGGGTTGTTTTGTTTATTAAAATGTCATACCCTCGTAAGAAAGGTTTGACTGAGGGGGGTTCTTCATACCCTCGTAAGAAAGGTTCGACTGAGTACGTATCTGTCTTCTTAAGCAGGTGCCTCTGGGAATTTCTCTCTTTGTAACTTGGGCACTTAGGGGCTTCTCTGGGCCTCTGCTTGCCCAGCTTTAAAATAAGGCAATTTTTCTAGCTCTAAATGATATGACACTTTGGGAGTTAAATAGATAACTAGATAGAATGGGATCTACCTTTTCAATTACAATGGCTGCTATTTTTATATTATCTCTCTTGTTGGAATTTATTGTGACCCCAAGAAAAAGAACTCCTCCTTTCCCTAACTTTCTGCCTTGCCTCTTATTTCTCACCTCCTCCTGACATTTTGCCACTCCCCACACCCCTAACCTGAAGATGCTCTGAGTTCAGCAGGAAGCAACATAACACAATGGTTAAGGACAGTGTCTCTGGAGGGGCCCAACCTGGGTGTGTGGTCTGGGTCCATCACTGACATCTAGGTGACCTTGGGTGCATCACATAACCTCTCTGTGTCTGCTCCATTATCTTAAAAAAAGGGGATAATGCCAGTACCTACCTTAGAGACAAATGCATGTAAAGTGCTTAGAATAGTTGCAATAGTGTTCATTTGTTGTTATTTTGTTATTGCTGCTTTCTTATGGGGCAAGATGGCAAATGTAACCCAGAGTCACCACCAGCCTCTTTTCCTCTAGGAAATGCAACAAACAAGCAAGGAAATAAACAGAAAACATGGATCCTGAAGTTTCCAGGGATGTCTGTTCTGAGTGCGAGACCAGCACAGGCCACTGTCCCCACCATCAGGAGGAGAGGCCAGCTGGCTGGCCAGCAGAATGGGCCATGGAGAGCAGGTCAAGCCAAGGGTTTAAGAGATGGGGTCACAGCCAGCAGGTTGTTCATTAACTGTCTACAAGGCAATAAATGCTAACTGAGGACCCTGAGGGCCACACCCTACAGTAGGGGTGAAAATGGATCTGGTTATTGGAAGACTCAACCCAGTAGGAAAGATAAAAAGCAGCATCCTAGGAGTTTGGAGTTACTAGGGAGGGGGTGGGAAGTACCCAAGATCAAGATATAGAACAGGCAAGATCCAAGAGAGGGAAAACTTGGTGAAATCAAAGGTTCAGGGCAATTGTAGGCAAACCCATGACCCGCGTGCCACACAGGCCTTTTCTGGCTTCAAAAAACGACCCACACCATAAATGGGGGGTAAAAAGTTAGAAAGCTGCTTCTCAAAGTGATAAGAATATACCTTTTTCTCCCTAAGAGGCACGCATAGTACAACAATGAAGCTAAATTTATTTTAAATTGATTCATTTTTAAAATAATGTAATCGTTTTATTGTGCTTCACCTTATGGCATTTAGCAGATACTGTGATTTTTACAAATTGAAAGTTTGTGGCAAACCTGTGTTGTCATATGATGGTTAGCATTTTTTAGCAATAAATAATTTTTAATTACAGCATGTACTTTTTTTTTTAGACATAATGCTATTGCACTCTTAACAGACTACAGCATGAACATAACTTTCATATGTAGCGGGAAACCAAAAAATTCATGTCACTTGCTTTACTGAGCTATTTGCTTTATTGCAGTGTTCTGATACCAAACCCACAATATCTCCAAGGTATGCGTGTATGTTATATAAACTCTGAATAATAATAATAACCGTTCACCAGGGCACTGTTTTTAGGGGCCCAGCCAGGAATGAGGGTCAGTACCTTGGAGAGCTCCAAGGGGGTTCCAAATAGCAGAGGCAGGCAACTAGTTTAGCATGAGTCAGAAGCCTGCTGCTGGACCCGTGAGCTGCCAGCCCGTATCTCCTGTGGGCATCAATTGTGAAGGCTGGTACTTCTCTAGGTGGAGACCCCAGAGCCGGGTCAGCCGGGCAGGTGGGGAGCAAGGGCTCAGGATGGAGACTGGGTATCTGCCCTCTCCCTGGATGCAGTCTTCCTGGTACCCAGGAGAGATCAGTGCACTGATCCTGGAGTCAGCTATTAGGTCCTGTCACTAGGGTGTTGGTGGCATTTTGCTGTCTTAAAGGCGGTTGGTAGCCTTTCTCCTCTAGTGGAGGTGACTTTGTTATTTGAGGTAAGACATTGAAAGGGTTGCTGCTGCCTGAAGGCAGAACCAAAGAACTGGGACAAGCTCAGTGGCAGTTCTGCTTTTTCAGCCTCATGGATGTGTGAATATCTCCAGTTGATCCATTCAGTTCTTGTGGGTGTCCAGGGACTGTCTGTGAGACGCAGGACAAAGCCAGGCTTTCACACGTTTGTGATTGGCTTCGGGCCCTGAACAGTGCAGGCCAATTAAGTTTGGTAAAAAACCTGACCAACTGCAGTTTGGGGAGAGGCACCCACACGCATCTGGTGTGTGCATGTACAGATGGGGGTGTGGTTTGGATATGTCTCTTCTGGAACAAGGCATTTAAAAAAAATAATTAATAGGTTCAGTCCCCAGCCAGGTGTGGACTCTGGTGAGTTGGTGATGTCAACAGATTTTATCCTCATGGTTCCTCTGCTTCCTCTTCCTCTTCTCTCTCAGTTTCCTATGTCTTCACTTTTCCCTGGGCACTTATTGTCTTTTCTGTGCGGGGCTGAGGTATGCACCCATGGTCACCTGTGGTAACCATATGCCCTAGATTCTCAGGGACAATTCTGATTATGGATGCTTTCATTCTCTTCATTAAAAGGGATTTGTTAAATGTATGACAGAATGTGATTTCATTTTATGTTTTTGTAAAACCTAAATAAATTCCTAAATCAGGAAAATAATCTTCAGTCAAACTACATGTCTGAATTTTGCAGGTAGGAAATATCGTCACCATATGTCAAAGACTGAAAGGGAAAATGACTTTCATCTCCTGGGCCAGTTCAATCCATTGGAGGAATCACCTGTGTTGAAAAGGAGCCTCAGGCTGTACTGGGAAAGAGGGTCATGATCGATTAGTGATGTCTGCCATGAGCATCATATGGCCACTGGTGTTGTCTCTGGCACAAAGATATTTCTGTTCCAAGGTCCTTCTGCTCTCAAACTGTTTCAAGTCTCTCTTGTCATAGAAAAAGCTGCCTTAGTCATCAGTGGTGAGGGATTATTACCCTAATGTGGCAACCATCCCAGAGGGTGGAAGAGACCCATGTCTCAACTGAGCATCCAGAGATAGGCCAGGAGAAGGGGATATTTTGGGGCTTCTCAGCACTCATTGCAAAGCACATAGCTAGCCCTGTTCTGAATCCCAAACTGAGTTTCTTACCTTGAGACAACCTAGTTTAATGGAAAGAACCTGGTGTTTGGAGGCACACAGATTTGGCTATAAATCCTGAATATTCCAGGTGTACTGTGTGACCCTTAAGAAGGTTATATAATTTTTCTGGGTCTCAGTTTATTCTTCTATAAAAAGGAAATAATAATAATTATTATAAACATTAAATCATATAACACATTTAAAGCACCTACAGTGGTGCCTGGCACACAGTAAATACTCCACAAACAGGAGCCCTTCCAACAACAACTTATCAGGACTGAGGACTATGTCATGTGCTCCTGACTGGCTATTTGAATAAACCTGTTTTAAATAATGAATATCACTTGTACTTTGGGCAATAATTTCATCTCACTTCTACTCCCAAATCTGAAAAATAAATAAAGGAGATGACCTTTACTAAATGATTTGGAATTTCAGCAGAAGGTTCTATAATTGCTAGCTAGCAGGCCCAGGAAACCAGCTCTTGTGCAATAATTGGAGGTGTGCAGGTTGGGACATTAAATTACGGGCTGGCCTCCTAGAATAGAAACCTTGCCACCATGACAACACCTTTCTGCATCTGCCTGATTAAGTCAACAAATTGTTGGTTCCCAGCCTGAACCAGATGGCGACAAGGGCTTTCTCCTGCTGGAATCTTCAGGTCTTGACATGCCAGTCAAGTCCCTTACAAAGGCCAGGCGCGGCGTCGGGGGACACCCAGGAGGAGGAGGAGGAGGAGATACAGCACCTGCTGCCGAGGTGCCTGCAGTCTGTGGGGGAGACCAGCAGAGATGGACCCGTTCAGGAGAGGGAAGGCAGGGTAAGGTCGGCAGAGGCAGGAAAGCAGAGAGGTCAGCGGGGTTGCCCGCTGGAGCCTGCCGGCCGATTTGGATCCAGCCCCACCACTTACAGGGGTGTGTGCCTTGGACACGTTACTTAGCCTCTTTGGGCCCAGTTTCTTTAACTCTAAGGCAGGAATAATCATCATACTTACCTCCTAGGGTTGCTGTGGGAATTAAATGGGCTAATGTTTATAAAGTGCTGAGGACAGTGTCTAGCAGATGGTGTAAATACTTGACATTATTATTACTGGGGTTATAACTCTAATTATCTGAAAACAGAATGACTTCCGGGGTCCAGGTGAGCAGGGACGACAGCAGGGACCACTGGGGGCCTCCTCCCCGATCTTGCCCTTGGCTGCAGCCCCTACTGCTGGACATCTCTGCGCCTTTGCTTCTGCTCTTTTTGCCCTCTTGATCTCCTGACCTGTTCCCACACGCACACCACTCAAGACCCAGGCCAAACACCACGGCTGTCAGGAAATCCTTCAGGACTCCAGCCTCCCCCGGCAGGGCCAGCCGGCCCATCTCAGAGCCCCCTGAGCACCTTTCACCTGCACTGTGAGCCCTCCCCACGCTTGCCCCAGTGATTTGGTTCCTCGCTTGCCTCCATCGCCCACCATGCTCGAGGCAGCAGACCTGGATGTGCATTCTGGCTCACAACGTGCTAGAGGTGAGACCCTGGGGAAACCGCCTGCCCTCCCCTCTTGGCTTTGCAGATGGGCACGGCTGCCTGGCAGGGTGTGTAGAGATTGTGTGTCTGGCCCATCACTGAGTCCCTTCCCTCGCTCCCTCTCTCCTTACCTCAGTCTCCCTGACCTGGCGAGAGGTCTGGTGCTCCAGAGAGGCCACACACGCTGGTTTCTGAGCACCCTCCCTCGCCTGTCCTCTGGGCTCCTGGGATCTACCACAAGGCCTAACGCATGGGGGCAGGGGCGGTGGTGAATGCATGTTTGTATTTTCTTCCCTTCTCCACTCCTCATTTCACGTCTTCATCCTCTAGCACAGGGCTATCAAATAGTGGGGAAAGGGCCCTCAGTGTAAGGATGAGGAGTGGGAAGGAACCGGGTCCAAGCGCCACGGAGGAGGGTCCTGGGGGCCAGGCCCAGGCCCTCTGTTTGGCTGAGCCTTGCTCTATGACGGGGAGAATTAAATGTGCTCTACTGGGCTTCCCTGGTGGCGCAGTGGTTGAGAATCTGCCTGCTCATGCAGGGGACACGGGTTCGAGCCCTGGTCTGGGAGGATCCCACATGCCGTGGAGCAACTAGGCCCGTGAGCCACAACTGCTGAGCCTGCGCGTCTGGAGTCTGTGCTCCACAACAAGAAAGGCCACGATAGTGAGAGGCCCGCGCACCGCGATGAAGAGCGGCCCCCACTTGCCACAACTAGAGAAAGCCCTCGCACAGAAACGAAGACCCAACACAGCAAAAATAAATGACTTAATTAACAAAAACTCCTACCCCCAACATTAAAAAAAAAAAAAATGTACTCTACTTTTGATTTTGAAACATGTCAAGGGGCAATATCCCTCCCACATTAGAGCACAGGAAAGGGGCAGGGGTCGAGAGTGGCAGGGGAATTAGGGGTGGGATAAGTCAAGAGAAAGAGAAAATTGAGCCCTAGTGGTCTCAGCTGCCGGCTCAGTGACCGGGTGACCTGAAGATGATTCACCCTGTCCACTTGGGTGTGTGGGGAGTGTGCGGGTAGGAGAGGAGGTGAGGGTGGAGCTGGTGAGTACATCGCAGGCTGGGTCCCGTGTCCAGTTGATCTTTCTTGGGGAAAGCAGAGAAGGCGTTGACCTTGGAGTCCCCCACCCGCTGGAATCCCCTCGAGATACCCCTTCCCTCCAGAGTCTGAGTCAGGCCTGAGCCATCCAGCTGGGTCCGTCCCTGCCCCTTCTAGAGAGGGGAAGCACAGACTTGTCCCTTCCTGCTCAGCTTTTACTCATAATGATGCTGTGACAGAAGCCACCTGCCACTGGCCCCTGGCTGTGCGCCAGGTGCAAGATAAGCATTTCACATTCTCACCACAACCTGCAGGGGCAGAGGCCACTCTATCCCCATTTAACATATGGGGAAACAGAGGCTCAGGGAGGTGAACTCATTTGCCCAAGGTCCGAAAGGGCCCTGGCATAGCAGGGACTCCTTCCTGAGTCTGTGGGCCCCCAATGCAGTCAATCACCATGACGTTCTCTTAGGAGGTGACGGCGGGTGAGGGGAGCAGAGCAAAGGACATGCCGAGGAGATCCTTGGGTCATCTGTCCCCTCGTGTGGTCAGGTTGGTCGCCCTGGCTGGTTTCCCTGAGGTGATGGCATCCGAGGCTGTCGACAAGAATTGGGGAGACCTGAGGAGGACAGATATGGGGGTGCAGCTGGTCTGGGCTGAGAAGAGCATCTGTGGGGCAGTGAGGGAGCTTGGCCCAGAGAACGGAGGGGAGCGACCCGAGGCCCTGGAACCTTCAGGAAGGGAAGCAGAGGGCAGGCACCAGGGCTTTATCTGGCGGGGAGGACAGAGAGAACTGACATCTAGGAGATACCTGCTGTGTGCCAAGCCGCATGCTGGGAGTTGGGGACCCAGATCAGAATAAGGCTGCGTTTCCGCCTGAGGAAGCTCAGTGGAGTGGCGGAGGCAAGTGAGGAGCCGTAGCAGCGGTGTACATGCAAGATGCGCTACCAGAGAGAGATGGGCGAGATGCTCTGGTAGAGGGGAACGAGGAGAGGATGCGTTGCGGGCTGTAGAGGATGTGGGGATGGCTAGAGAAGGGTGCCCGTTTGAGCTGAGTCTTGAAGGCAAGCAGTTGTTCACCAGGCAGCCCCTGGGAGAAGGGAGGAGGCGTGGAGAAGCTGCCGGGAGCTGGGGCAGCACCACGGCAAAGGCAGGAAGGAGGCTGGGCCCTATGGAAGGAACAGGGGAGGGGCGAGCAGGGTCCAGTGGGGGAGAGCCATGGGGGCATCCTGGACCACTGGAGGGTGAAGCCGAGGGTGACTTTGATAAACACTTAGATTGGTATCAGAGAAGTGACTCTGACGGCCAGTGTGGAAGATGGACAAGTGAGGGGGTGGGGCTAATGGGGAGGCTGGGAGATCCTATCATGAGGATGAGAGACGGAGAGTCCTGCTGACACTTACACCTGACACCCAGCCTGCCACACTGAATCTGGGCATCTCGAACGGGGCAGGTGGCCCCAGCCACCCCTGGCTCCCTCTCCTGGGTTCTGACCAAGGAAAAGGTGAAGCAGGGTGGCCCAGGATCCTGCAGATGGAAACAGGAGGACACAGGCCAGACCGAACTTGTCGAGGGCCTGCTTTGTGCCAGCCACTAGGCTGGGTGCTTTGCCTGCCAGGCAGATGTCTTATGCTCAAACTTAAGATGAAAAAATGAACGGTCAGAGAGAATGAGTAAGCTACCCCAGGGCACACGGCTGATGAGGTGGAATTGCACACAGGGCCTCTCTGACCTCAGAGCCTTTAGACTCTGCCAGGCTTGTGGTTTTCACCAGCTCTGAGATAGCTGCTGCCCTCATTTATTCACTCAGCAAATACTGATCTCAACCACGTGCTGGGGGGACTCTGGGGTGAATAATTAGGCATAGCAACTGAGTGCACAGAGCTCATGGCTCTACAGAGGAGAGGCACACACACATATACAAATACACACACACACACATACACACACACACACACACACACACACACACACAACACAAGGTATAAAGTGGCCCGTGGGAAAAACAAACCAGACCCTTCAAAGGGATGATCTCCATCGGGACACTAAATGCTCCTGCAGAAGAAGTGGCTCAGAAACCCTTTTCCTCCCGTCTACTCACATCTTATGCCCTATTCCCTTTTCTTTCCAATTTTGCTCTCATTTTAAAATGAGAGAACACAGGGTCTGGAAAGAGGATCCCTGTTCTTGCTTGCATAGCCTTTCACCCGGAACACAGTGCCACGGAACATTCCCGCCTGTGCCGGCCCATCCTCACTATAACTTACGAGATGGTGCTATTATCATTCCCTTATAAAAGGGTAAACTGAGGCTTAGAGGGAGGGTCCTGGGCTTGTCCAAGTTCATTTGGACCCAGATCCAGACAGCCCTCTGCCGTTTTGCCTCCCAGGTTGAATGGAAGTGCGCTGGTCTGTATCCAGTGGGCACTTTAATTTAAAGGCATCAGACCAATTAGGTTCCCAATTGGAACATTAAATATTTAAAACATTAAAAATTCTTTCATATAGTTTAGTTACAGTATGGTCACTGTAGGGCTGGGGAATGAATGGCCTGGAGGTTCATGTGCACTTGCTCATCAGGAAAGTTGTGGCCTCACTTTCTTCTGGAGCTTCTTGCAGAATTAGCTCTTGCTTCTGGTTTCATTTTATTCTGTAACCACTTTCCAGAATTTAAAAATGTGTATGTTTCAGGGGGAGGTGAGGATGGGGATGCTCGAAAACAGTCAAGCATGTGATTAAATTCTCTAATCTATTTGTTCTAACCAGCCTATGGGAGGGTAAGCATGAGGAAACCACCATTAAATGTGTGTAAATTTTTCTAGACAGTTGCAGAGAATGGATTTTTATAATCCAAGCCATATTTTAAATGCTTCAAGTGGTGTGGATGAATTTGACGTCTGCAGTAAATTATTTAATAATCTAAGGAAATCTAATTTCCTTCTCTCTTTCTCCTTTTCTCTCTCTTTCTTATAATGTTTTCTTTCATGTGAAGCTCTTTTTCCTATGTCAGGTCACCTTAGGTAAATGAGCCCAAGACTAGGTTAGGACACCAGGGTTTGGTGTCAGTTCTGCCACTTAATAGTATGTGGCCTTGTATAAGCAGCTCATGTTGCCGGGTCTTGGTTTCTTCAGCTGAAAAATGGGTACAGTCTTCCTTATCTGGCAGGTTTGTCTTAAGGAGTAAACAAGCTGATATATGTGAAGCGCTGGGTACAAATCTTGGCAGAAGGCAAGCTCTCAGGTTTTATACCCAAGAACATTCTAATCTGATGGTGGTGAGAACAGTGAAAACAGAAAGTACAGAGCTGTGGCTGAGTGCCAATCCAGAAAGGTACACACAGGGATTGTGGGAGCACTGAGAAGGGGAGCCCCACTTTCATGGAGTGGTTAGGGAGAAGTCAGAGTTAGGGACATTCAAGGTGGGTTTTGCAGAGTAAGAAGGAACTGTTCACTCATTTATTTATGTATACCCTGCCTTATTCCAAATGAAGAGGTAATATGATTTATAGATATTCTACATGAAGGTGAAATAAGGTAAATGAGGGAAATAAAGAGAAGGAACTAAAATAAAACCATGGGGCAGGTTAGGACATAAAACTGCTGGAGGTGATTAACACATTTGGCACTAAGCCTCTTAGCAATGAAAACAAAAAGGGAACATGAACAGGTTGGCAGTTCTCAGTCATCGTGTTCATAGGATAAAAACAAATCAGGTGGCCAGGATGTGCACAGCTTTCCTGGGGCTAAGAACTGAGACATGTTTTCCCCAGGACCCCTTGACAAGGGAACTCTGTGTGGCATAGTCCTTAGTGATATCATTGCAGTAGTCATGTCGTTCCAGTGTGAATGCTTCTGAGGGGGAGTGTGCCAGGCAGGGAACAGTGTTCTTGGCAAAGGGAACAGCATGAGCCCAGCTCCAAGTCTTTATCAGGGGTTCTTTGCAGGGAATGTCTGCTGGCCAATTCCCAGCATGGTTCTTGGATGGGGTGACCCAGTGGGGCCTCGGGGTACCTGTGGAAGCAGTCTGGGGGTGGATGGCATTGCATGGGGGCACAGGAAGGGCAATGCTGGGGTGTGGAGACCTGTTGGGATGAGACAAGGGTCCGGGTTTCTCTGGCCGTGTGATACGACCATTTGCAATCATGCTGGAGACTCAGAAGGCGGGGCCTTGGCAGTGGTGCAGGAAGCCTAATTGGCTGGGCTGCCTCCTGCCCTTGGTCCCCAGAGGCTTGTTGCCTTTGTAAAGAAATTGCAAGACTTTTTCTTGTATGAAATTAAAAACAAAAAACAAAAAACACACATACTCTGCAGGCTGTCAGGAAGCAATGTGAGAAACCTGAGCTGCCCCACTGTCAGAGCCTCAAATTTTGGGGTTTTTGTCTGTTCTATTTCTGAGGCTGGTAAACTGGTTTCCTGTTTGTTGCAAAATGGGTGGTTGTCGCTGTCTGTGCCTGGCCTGGAGGGAGGTGGCCTCACACTCTGAGGCCCGTTGTTCTCCCCTGAGCCAGTTCCCTTCTGAGCAGCGGCCAAAGAGGAACCCAGAATTGAGGGGACAAGGAACTGGGGCACCCTGCCAGCTGCTTCCCGGGACACCCAGGGGTTTGAAGTCACCACACTCAGCTCTGCATTGCCTCTCTCTGGGAAGACTAGCTCTGTGTCACAAAGAGGGGACCTTTCATACTCCAGGGTCAAATGAGAGACTCAGAAAGAGCGTGAGGGCGGGACTTGGAAGAAAGAGCCAGCTATTGTTAGAAGGGTCAGGGAAGAAGAGAGAAAAACTAACGTTAATTGGTACTTGTTAGGAAGCTGCCATTTTCACAGCTCTCTCAATTGTTGCATGTGATTCCCATTTTACAGATAAGGAGACTGAGGCTCAGAAATATTCAGTTGACTAGAGCCACTTACTCAGGAGATGGCAGTCTGACCTGCCTTGGGGAGCAAGTTCAACATGCCTCTCTGATCCCTCTCCCCACCCCTTTTTATTGAAGCTCCAAGAGGCAAAAATGCTTGCAGAAACTCACATGGCTAGTTAGAAGCAGAATAAGAAAGTTAGTTAATTCCTGGTTTCTAGTCTACTGGTCTTCCAAACTGCCTTAGATACTTTCTAAACTGGCAGGGAAATGATGCCAGCCTGACCTGGGACAGAGTTGGAACTCCTAGCCAGGCAACCCAGGCCAGCCAGCCATGGAGTTTACATCTGTGAGCATTGCCTCTCTCTCAGAGCAGCTAGATGGTGACAGACCGGGTCATAGGGTTTTGTTTTTCCCTGCCCCTTCTCCTCACTCCTCCACATGCCGTCCCAGATCCTGCAACTCCCCCATTGTCTTTTGGGAGTAAAACAATGACTGCCCTTCTAAAAGCATAGGTCTGTTTTACTAGCTGGTTATTCCCTTTTACTGGTGTTTTTTCAGCCTCCTCCTGGACGCCGGTGGGGGGGCATTATTGTGAGGAGAACTGAAATCTATTTTCACATGTATATTTTCTCAAGCAACTGATGCTAAAAGTTATCATCGATTTCTTGCAGGAGTTCTTAAATTCCCAAGACTGGAACCAGTACCTGGGGGCATTCTCAGGTCTTAGTAGATCTTCTCAAATGCTTAGTTTTCCAGATTAACCCAAAGCAGAGCTGGGCACAGGGTGGGGTAGAGACATAAGAAAACCCATCAGCCTAGAGGGCATTGCCTGAGGGGTCTTGGAGAGGGAAGAAAGGAGACCAACCTGGGGGTGGGGCGGTGAGAATGACCTGGTTTGGGGGGGGGGGCGGTGCTTTTGCTGTCTGCCAGTGTCCCCTACTTTGCTACCTCCTTCCCACTCCCTCTGCCTTGGATAATGTCCTCTCCCCATCACTTCTTGCTGAGGCCTCCCTTCCTTCCAGGCTTAGAACCGAGCAAAAAAGCCTTGCATCTTCTCTTTCCTCCAAGCCCTGATGAGCCTTTGGTTATACTGCCTCTCTTCTGACCTGTCTTCACCGTACTTGCTTTTAAGTTCTTTGTGACTTTCTTTAACTCCACTTGGTAATGGTAGCTCCTTGAGTGTGAAGATGCCCTAATTAGAGTTTATTCTCCCCACGGCATGGTTCAGGGCCTGATAATGTAGAAGAAAGGGAGGCGGGGTGGGTAGGCAGGTGGGTAGTGAGTTCCTTCCTTTGTCTCAGGGTAGGCTCTGGCTGGAACATTATGGGAGAGGCAGAGAGGACAGTCCCAGCTCAAGCCCATCCTCCACCCCTGGGCCTGTCATCTCTCTCTATAGGAAGCAGTCTTGTCACTTGGGTTCCTGATGCCTCACTACTTTGCAGATTTTGTGAAAGGGGCACCCACCTTGTTTCTGCATCTTCTCCCCTGTGGCTGGCCACATTTGTGCTTTGTCCTTCGTTCCAAACCTTCCTGCTGTTTTTGCTATCTATTGCTGCCTAAAAAACGAATCTGAAACTTAGTAGCTCAGAACAATGATTTCTTATTTCTCACAGTTCTGGCTGGGCAGTTCTTCTCCACTGGGAACCGTAGCTGCATTCAGCTCGTGGCAGGGCTGGGCTGGGAGGTCCGAGAGAGCCTCAGCCCCATGCCTAGGGTCTCAGTGCTGGTTGGTTCTCCTCCATGTGGTCTCTCATCCTCCAGGAGGCCAGGCCCGGCTTCTTCACAGCATGTCGGTCTCAGGGTTCCCAGAGTTGTGAAGGCAAAGCTGCTAGGCTTTTGAAGGCCTAGGCCAGAACTGGCACAGCATCACTTCTGCCACATTCTTTGGGTTAAAGCAAAAATCAAGGCCAGCCATATTCAAGGGGAGGGAAGATAGACTCACCCCTTGTTGACAGGAGTGGCAAAGTCACTCTGCAAAGGCTCTGGGACTATTTAGCAATGATCCACAACACCCTGCTTTGTTTGCTTTGAGAGAGAAAATCCTCCTTTTGGAAACCCTTGTGAAATGGTTTCTAAGGAAGCCGTCTGAACATGGCATGGTCAAGTTCAGGAATGGATGCTCTGGTCCCTGCCTGCCCCAAAGCTCTGGAAGAGGCTGTTTGCAGAGTGGAGCTGGGGATGGCTGCTTCTAAGGAATGTGAACACCCACCTTCTTGATTAACATGAGCAACACCTTAGGGTGCACGGCCCCTGCACTGCATGAAGGGAGGGCTTTCTCAGGATTGGAGTCACAATTGTAACCTCAGGCACCACTCAGATCCTGCTAAGTTTTCCCTGGAGTCCTGTGAGCATTAATCATTAATCCCCCCGACGAAAATAGACCTGAATTTTTTTTTTTTTTTTTTTTTTT
>RJWK010055919.1:0-14563 GCA_004363435.1 Platanista minor
AACCATTTACAATTATCCAGTTCAGTGGCATTAAGTACTTTCACATTATTGTGCAACCATCCCTACCATCCATGTCCAGAACTCTTTTCATCTTATACAGCTAAAACTCTGTCCCTGCTGAGTTAGTTTCCTTCTATTCCTAGTTTATTGAGTGTTTTTATCATTAAAGGGAATTGAATTTTCTCAAATGTTTTCTGTATCAACTGAGATGATCATGTATTTGTTTTCCTTTATTTTGTTAATCTGGTGTATTACACTGAATGATTTTCATGTGTTGAAACGTAATATCCTCTTGTGGTCTTTTAATAGCTGCAGGATCTTTAGTGATGTTACCTTTCTCATTTGTGATATTGATAATTTTTGTCTTTTCACTTTTTTCCCTCATCATCATGGCTAGGTGTTTATCAATTTTATAGATTGACTCAGTGAACTGGATTTCTATCTTATTGATTTTCTCTATTGTTTTTGTTTTCTATTTCAATGATTCTGCTCTGATCTTTATTATTTCCATTCTTATGCTTTGTTTGGGTATCATTTGCTCTTTTTTTTTTTTCTAGTTCTTTAATGTACAAGCTGAGGTCAATGATCTGAGACCTTTCTTCTTTTCTAACAGAGGTGTATAATGCTATAAATTTTCTTCTAAGTACTGCTTTAGCTGTCTCCCATAAATTTGGATATGTATGTTTTCATTTTCATTTAGTTTAATACATTTTAAAATTTCCATTTTGATTTCTTCTTTGTCTCATAAGTTATATATATGTATTTTATTTAGAGTACAAATATTTGGGGATTTTTCAGATATCTTTCTCTTAACTGATTTCTACTTTAATTCTATAGTGGTCAGAGAACATACTTTATATAACTTGAATCTTTTAATATTTAATTGGACTTGTGTTAAGGCCCACAGTATGGGCTTTCTTGGTAAGTATTCCATGTGCATTTGAAAACAAAGTGTGTGCTCTGCTATATATGTCAATTAGGTCCAGTGGACTGATTTTCTTGTTCAGGTCTTCTATAGCATTGCTGAATTTTATGTACATACTTTCAGTTATTGAGAGAAGAGTATTGTAATCGCCAATTATAATGGCGATTTTTCTAGTTAATTTTCAAGTTCTTTTAGTTTTTCTTTATATATTTAGAAGGTCAGTTCTTAGGTTCAGAAATGTTTAGATTGTTATGTTCTATTGATAGTTTGACACCTTTAACATTATAAAATGATCTTCGTTATCTCTAATAATATTCTTTCTTCTGAAATCTACTTTGTCTGATATTAATATAGCAATTCTAGCTTTCTTTGGACTAGTGTCAGAATGGAATTTTAGCCTATTTTTTCTTTATATTTAGAGTGGCTTTGTTGTGGGCAGCATATAGTTAGGTTTTGCTTTTTTTAAATCCAATCTGATTGTGTCTACCTTTTGTGTGTGTGGTGTTTAGCCTGTTTATTGTAATCTGATTCTCATTACTGTTGGGTTTAAATCTACCATTTTCTATTTGTTTTCTATTTGTTCCATCTGTTCTTTGTTTCCCTTTTTCTGCCATCGTTTGGATGAATTGAGTGTTTTTTATGTTTCCATTTTATCTCCTTTGTTGGCTTATTAGCTATAACTCTGTTTTGTTATTCAGTGTTTCTTGTAAGGTTTATAATATACATTTTGTACTTATCACAATCTGTCTTCAAGTGACATTATACTGTTCCAAATAAATTATGAGAATCATGTAGAAGTATACTTCAATTTCTCCCCTCCTCACCTTAGTGCTATAGCTTTCATACATTATACTTCTACCTATATTATAAATCTCCCAGGACAATGTTGTTGTTTTTGTCTTTAAAATAGTCCATTATCTTTTTAAGCATCTTTACTGAGATTTATTCATATACCATATAATTCACCCATTTAAAGTATAAAATTCAGTGGTTTTTAATATGTTCAGAGGTATGTTCGACCATCACCACAGTCAAGTTTAGGTTATTTTTATCACCTGAAGAAAAATCCCTGTATCTTTTAGCTATCACTCCCTACACCTTGTCCTCACTCTCCCCCCAGCATTAAGCAATCACCGATGTACTCTCTATCTCTATGGATTCCTATTCTGGACTTTCATATGAATGGAATCACATAGTATGATTTACAATGAGAAATCTTCTGTTATATTCGCCTTTTTTCCTCTATACATAGTATCTTATTCTTTTTTCCTCTGGCTACTTCAAGATTTTCTTTTTATCACTGATTTCAAGCAATTTGATTATGATATGTGGTAGTGTAGCTTTCTTCTGTTTCTTATCCTTAGGTTTGTTGAGCTTCATGAATCTGCTGGCTTATAGTTGTCATTAACTTTTGAAAGATTTTGGCCATTATTTCTTCAAACATTTTTTGAATAGCCCCTCTCTCCTCTGTCTTTTGGGGACTTCAATTGTATATATATTTGATTGCTTGAAGTTGTGCCATATTTCACTGATGCTCTGTGTATTTATTTATGCTTTTAGTTTGTTTTCACTCCGTGTTTCATTTTAAATGGTATATATTGCTATGCCTTCATAATCTTTTCATCTGCAATGTGTAGTCTGTCATTAAGCCTATCGAGTATATTTTTCATCTTAGCCATTTTAGTTTTCATGTCTAGAAGTTAGTTTGGATCATTTCACATGTTCCATTCCTCTACTTAACATGTCCAACCTTTCCTATAGCTTCTTGAACATACGGAATACAGTTATAATAATTATTTTAATGTCCTTTTCTATTAATTTCACCATCTATTATTTCTCTGTCAATTTCAATAGATTTTTCCCCTCATTATGGGTTATGTTTTTCTTCTTCTTTGACTGTCTCATAATTTTTTATTAGATGTTGGGGATTGTCAGTTTTACCTTATTGGATATTGAATAAATATTCTTGAGCTTTGTTCTGGGATGCAGTTATGTGGAAATAGTTTGATCCTTTCAGGTCTTGCATAAGCTAAATTTTGTTAGTTGGGGCAAGAATAGGGTTTAGTCTGGGGTTTATTTTTCACCACTACCGAGGCAACATTCTTTTTATTATTTTAACCTAGGATTTCTCAACCTCAGTTCTAATGATATTTGGGGACAGATAATTCCTTGTGGTGGAGGACTGTCCTGTGCATTGTAGAATGTTTAACAGTATCCCTGGCCCTTACAAACTATATGCCAGTAGCATGCCCCCAGTTGTGACAACAAAAATGTCTCCAGATATTGCCAAATGTCACCTTAGGGATAAAAGTGTATTCCATTTGGGAACCACAGCTCTAACTGATGCTCACTTAATTATGAGATTTCCCACACTGACTGTAGACAAGAGGTACTATTGCTGACTGTGTGTGATCTCTGAGCACTGTTCCTTGTAATCTTTTTTGGTGGTTATTTCCCTGGTCTTGGGTAGTTTTCTCACTTGCATGCACTAATCAGTACTATTCTGAATTTTTGAGGGAGGCCCCTGAAGATCTCTGGACTCCTCTTTATTTTCAGCTCTCACCTCTCTCGTACTCTATCGTATGAACTCTAGTCACCCTCTTTTCGTCAGACTCCCATCTCTGTGTACCCAATTCAGGGGGCCTGCCTAGGTTCCCCCTCCCTTGTTGTACTCTGGAAACTTTCTCCAGCTGGCAATGTGAAGCAATATTAGGACTCACCTCATTTGGGTTTTGTTTGTTTGTTTTTGTTTTTGTTTTTTGTGGTACACGGGCCTCTCACTGTTGTGGCCTCTCCCGTTGTGGAGCACAGGCTCCGGATGCGCAGGCTCAGCGGCCATGGCTCACGGGCCCAGCCATTCCGCAACATGTGGCATCTTCCCGGACGGGGGCACGAACCCGCGTCCCCTGCATCGGCAGACGGACCCCCAACAACTGTGCCACCAGGGAAACCCTCTCATTTGTTTTTTATATTTCAGAGATAATTGTTTTTCATTGCCTCATGTCCAATGTCTTGAGTGACATGGTTTTGCCTTTTTTTTTTTTTTTTTTTTTTTTTGCGGTACGCGGGTCTCTCACTGCTGTGGCCTCTCCCATTGCGGAGCACAGGCTCCAGACGCGCAGGCTCAGCGGCCATGGCTCACGGGCCCAGCCGCTCTGCGGCACGTGGGATCTTCCCGGACCGGGCCACGAACCCGTGTCCCCTGCATCGGTAGGCGGACCCCCAACCACTGCGCCACCAAGGAAGCCTGGTTTGCATATTTTGTCTAGTTTGTTTTCAGTTGTTTCAAGTGGGAGGGTAAATCCCTTCCATACTTTGTCTTGACTGGAATTAAAAGTAATGTTCAGTAGCTTTTTTAAACTTCCAAATATTTGGGACTTTTCCAGATATTTTTGTTATTTATTTCTAGTTTAATTCCACTGTGACTGTAGAAATGTCTCTGTATAATTTCCATTATTTTAAATATATTGAGACATACTTTATGGCCCAACATAGGTATATCTTGGTAAAATATCCAATGTGAACTTGAAAAGAATGTGCTTTGTGCTGTTAGTGGATGGAATGTCTTATAAATGTCATTTTCTTTCTTTCCTGAACTTGTTAGTATTATTTGAATATTCTTGTTAGTATTCCATTTAGTCTCCTCTCTTGGCTTATTAGCTCTACCTCTTTTACCCTTTTAGTAGTTGCCCTAGTATTTGCAATATGCATCTTTATCTTATCATGGTCTAGTTTTAAATTGTATTATACCCCTTAGTAAACTGTGAGAACCTTACAATAGTCTTTTTTAAATTTATTTATTTATTTATTTATTTTTGGCTGCATTGGGTCTTCATTGCTATGCGGGCTTTCTTTAGTTGCAGCAGGCAGGGGCTACTCTTCATTGCGGTGCACTCAGTTCTCGTTGTGGTGGCTTCTCTTGTTGTGGAGCATGGGCTCTAGGCATGCAAGCCTCAGCAGCTGTGGTGCATGGCCTTCAGTAGTTGTGGCTCGTGGGCTCTAGAGCACAGGCTCAGCACGGGCTTAGTTGGTCCGCGGCATGTGGGATCTTCCTGGACCAGGGCTGGAACCCATGTCCCCTGCATTGGCAGGCAGACTCCCAACCACTGCACCGCCAGGGAAGCCCACAACAATAGTCTTCCATTTTCCTCCCCTATCCTTCATGGTATCATTTTGATAGATTTTTGTTCTACGTATGTTATTAACACCAAAATGCATAGTATATTGTTGCTTTAAACAGTCACTTAGTTTTTGAAGACATTAATAATAATGTGAAGAAATTGTTTAAATATTTACTTACATATTTAACCTTTCCAGATCTCGTTATTTCTGTATATATATCCATGTTTTCATCTGGTATCATTTTCCTCCTGTTTGATTCCTTTAACATTTCTTGCAGTGCAGGTCTGATGGCAGTGAATCATGTCAGATTTTGTTTGTCTGGAAAATTATTTTGCTTTTGTTTCTGAAACATATTTTCTCTGGGTATAAAATTCTAAGTAGACAGTTTCTTTCTTCAGCACTTTAAAGTTGTTCCATTGTCTTCTGGCTTGCATAGTTTCTGATGAGAAGTTTACTGTGTTCTTATGTATGTTCTTCTGTATGTAATATGTCTGTTTTCTCTGGCCACAAGGCATGTAGGGTCTTAGCTCCCCAACCAGAGATTGAACCCACACCCCCTGCATTGGAAGGCAAAGTCTTAACCACTGGACTAGCATGGATTTTTAAAATGTTTATTCTGTTTGGAATATTTTCCCTCTCCCCTTATTGGAATGAAAGACCCACAAGAATGGGGATGTTGTCTGTTTTGTTTACTGCTATATCCCTAGCATGTAGAACTGTGTCTGGTATGTGGTAGGTACTTGTAAATATGTATTGGATGAGTGAATGTATTCCAGTGGTGGTATATGCTTGGGTCAAGCTGCTGAGTGGTGCTAGACCCTCTGGAGTCCCTGGTTCCTGGCTGTTCCAAGCCTGGTTCTTTAGTTTTCCTATGATCTTTTGAGCTTCCCTATAGTCTTCCAATACATTTTCATTTTTTGCTCAAGTTACACAGAATTCTTTTTTTTTTTTTTTTTTTTTGCTTACAATCAAAGATCTCCAGCTGAAAATCTACCTATAAGAATGTCTCTCTTGGGAATTTCCTGCCGGTTTAGTGGTTAGGACTCCACACTTCCACTGCAGGGGGTGGGGAACTATGATCCCAAAAGCCACACGGCGCAGCCAAAAAAAAAAAAAAGAAGAAAGAACGCCTCTCTCAAATTTGGAGTGTTATGTTGTCAATATCAGTGAAGGACAAAGGACATATGATCTGAGATGTGATCCCTGTGAGTTGTTGAAGTTGGAATTGCTGTGATTACTGACTCAATTCTGTCACTATTTGCTGAAGTATTGGCATTTATAGGACACTTGAAAGGTTTATGGGGATAATATCCAGTTGGGTATTTAATGTCAAGGCAGTCCTGGAAAAGGGGAGCCAGATGCTTGCTTTATCTGCATTACTCATTTGGAAAAGACTCACAGTCTCCTGACATACTTTCTCATGTACCTGGCTGTTGTCTGTTTCTGGGGTGATTGCACATTTAATAAGGGTAACTGTAATCTTGTCTTGAAAGCAGAGATCTATGACTTGAATTTTGGATGTGTAGTAGGCCACAAAATTTAACATCAGAAGACTTTAGTGTGAATTTATTCCTCTAGCTTATTGGCCGAAGCTTTGTCAAGTCCATTCTCCAAGTAGCTTTTGTGATATAGCACCAATAATAGGAAGGAGAATCCTTAGAACACTTACCAAATTCCCAGGCCCTCTCTGTAACAGCCTCACATGTTTTTCAGGACACCATTTTTGAAGGAGTCATAAAGTGCTTCATTTTCAGATCAATATGAGCTTAATAATCACCCCCATTTATTTTCTGTGCTTTCTTAAATAGCTCTAAGGGGCCAAGTACAGGATACCTCATTTTATTGAGCTTTGCTTTATTGAGCTTCACAGACATTACGTTTTTTTTACAAATTGATTTTTGGCAACCCTGCATCGAGCAAGTCGATCAGCACTATTTTTCTAACTGCATTTGCTCACTTCACGTCTCTGTGTCATATTTTGATCATTCTAGCAATGTTTCAAACCCTCCACCAGCAAAAGGATTACTACATGCTGAAGGCTCAGATAATGGTTAGCATTTTTTAGCGATAAAGTATTTTTAATTAAGGTATATACATTGTTTTTTTAGACATAATGTTATTGTTCACTTAATAGGCTACAGTATAGTATAAACATAAATTTTACATGCACTAGGAAACCAATGAATTTGTGTGACTCAATTTATTGTGATACTCACTTTATTGTGGTGGTTGGAACAGAACCTGCAATATCTCTGAAGTCTGCCTGTACAGACTCTAAGATAATTTGTAACTAGGTGAGCAGGCTACTGCATCAAAGGTTCCTTAGTGGGAAAGTCGTTGCTAAAAATCTACAAAAAATGAATTCTTTCTTTCCATCTGGAAAAGAAATACCTCTACCCCAGTGGGTCTGTAAATTCCTCTTCATTATTATTATTATTCAGCTTAATCTGAAGCCATTTACTAGCTGCTCCCCTTCCTTCAGATTATTGCCATCTGGGCTCTTAGCATTTCCTCCAAAGACTGGTAATCAATTAGTGTGCAGAAAGAATTTATAAATATGTAAGAACTGTGTTTTCCTGGGTTAAATGGGTGACATTATGTTCCTGTACCTCATCCTTTAGTGCTTCTGGAAGCTTCATAATTTCCTGAAATAGAGCAAGAAAGTGCAAACTCAAAGAGCAAATAAAATCTTTCTTTGGTGGTTTTCTAGGACTGATGTAGGAGGAAAAGCCAGATTTCCTGATAGATGAGTTTGTGAGAGATGCTTTTGTAATGCCTTGAATAGAAGGCTTGAGGCCAAGTATGTAATCGAGCAAAGCTCACTCCAACACTACTGTGTTAGTAAGAGCACATAATCCCTTCGGAGTGAATTTACAACTGCAAGGCTATTAGGCGGCCATAGTTCCTCTAAGTACTAATTGTAATGGAACATGCTGGCTCACATCTTAGCCACACTGGGGACAGTTATGCCAAGAACATTGCTCTCTACTCAACATCATATCGACTATCTTCCTGGATAATGTTGCTCATGTTCGCAAACAGCCGGCTTGGAAGTTATCCTTGTGTGACTTGTTAGCTGCTGGTCTTTCAGCCAAATCACTTTGTCTGTGTGCACAGAGCACTTATTTATTTATTTATTTATTTATTTATTTATTAACATCTTTATTGGAGTATAATTGCTTTACAATGCTGTGTTGGTTTCTGCTTTATAACAAAGTGAATCAGCTATATGTATACATATATCCCCATATCTCCTCCCTCTTGCGTCCCCCTCCCTCCCACCCTCCCTATCCCACCCCTCTAGGTGGTCACAAAGCACCGAGCTGATCTCCCTGTGCTATGCGGCTGCTTCCCACTAGCTGTCTATTTTACATTTGGTAGACACAGAGCACTTTAAAAGGGGAAGAGCCCAAGGCACTTAGGGGATTCAACTTGATTATCTTGCTGTCAGTCGCTACAAACCCAAACATTAGTTTGTGCCATCTCCAGCTCAAGGTGGCTTAAATTCTCTTTGGCAGAACACAGAGGATGTTCCATTTCACATGTTCAATGGGTAGCCTTGACATTATGCAGGGCCTGGGAACAGGATAAATTCAGACTGTGTCACAGACCCATAATTTTCCCAAGCATTCTTTTACACACAGGAACCCCAGTTCTACGAAGCTTTCCATCTGGAGTGGAGATCTTTGGAAGAAGCAAGGTAATGGGTCCTGTGCACTCTCATCTGAGCTTCTTGGGATGGAGGAATCATTGGAGGAGCCCAGAGAAGACTTGGGCTGATGCTTCACAAAGTGGTGAGCAGAAGACTTGGTCTCTAGCATTGTCACACTTTCTCTTCTCTCTATGCCTCCTACTGTCCAGATACCCAATCTGCTGTCTCATTCAGCAAGGAAAGCTTCCACACTGGCTCTAAATCAGTGAAGTGAAGGGAAGGAAGAAACCTGCCCTGTGAAGATCTCAGAAAATTTGCAGTCAAGTTTCTTTTTGTTATAAATGACAGAAACCTTCTTTCCTAGTTGAAGCATACAAGAGAATTTATTGGAAGAATACTGAGGTAGCTCCCAGAATCAGTGGAAGAACTGCAGGAACCAAAGCAGCTCAGGAAACTTCAAGGATTGAAATTGGAGATTTGATAGCACCAGTGAATGTGTGTTTACGTGTTAGTGTGGCCTCTCTCTCTCTCTCTCTCTCTCTCTCTCTCTCTCTCTCTCTCTCTCTCACACACACACACACACACACACACACACACAAACACACACACTCATCTCTGCTCATTTCTTCCTGGTCCCAAACGCTCTTGTTGCAGATGAGCTTTCTTTTTCTGGTGGAGAACATGGTTTCTGGCATCCCTGGATTTACAGAATTCCATCTTGGAGACCCCAGCGGAAAGAGAAAGCATCTTTGTTCTCTTGTCAGTATTTGAACATCCTTAAGGAAAGAATCTGAATCTGAACATAATCCTAGGGTTTTAGTTGGCCACAACTTGGCATAATGTGACATGTAGCTGATGAAAATGTGACTGTGATCAGAGCTGCACTGATATAAGCAGACTGTCTAAATCAAAAGACGTGATGGATTCAAAGTCTTCTCTATTTTTCTTTTTAAGAGAATGGTGATTGAGTTTATGAGCACTCTGAAAATCTGGAAACCATGAATTATGAGGTCATTTTGAAGAAGCTGGGGATGATTTATGCCCAGGAGAGAAGGCTCAGGTAGGGTTTAAGGTGGTGTGGGACGTGAAAACTCTGTATGATGGAGAGGGATGAGATTTCCTGGCTGCTGTGGAAGATGGAAGTAACAGCAATGCAGGGGCAGGGGGTAGAGAATATCATGAGTGGAAAGTTAATTGGTCTTAGAATCAGGAGACCTAGACTTTAGTCTTGGTTTTGCCTTCGTCTGATTCTCCTCCTTGTTAGGGTGGTTTGGCCATGGTGTGGATTGGCTGGTCCTTGACTCAGATGAGATGTCTGGGATTGGGGGTTGGAGTCAGTGAAGCCAAAGGTGTGTGGGCCAGGGTGGGAAGCAAGTCTACGTTCTTTACAGAGAGCTGGAAACAAAATCCAAACCCCAGTTTGAAGGTCCAGAGGCAAAAATCACAGGGATATTAGAGCAGGAGCAGGTCACGAATAAGTGGGGATAGGTGGGTCTCGAGGAATTGGTGAAAACATGAGTAGGTGCTTGTTGATTGCCTCTAGCTGTTTGGGGAGCCTGGTGGGGTGCACCAGTATACAGGGCTAGGGCAAGTCATTACCTAGCCATGTGACCTTGGATGACTCTCCTCTGGGTCTCAGGTACCTTAGCTTGGAAGTAAGGAGTTGAAGTGGTGTCCCCCAGGGTCCTTTTTAGCTCTGGTTTTATGAGTTACAGGAATGAAATCTTGAGTGTTTTATTAGAACAGAGTGTTTTACCAATTTGAGCCATCAACTCATGGAGCTGGCAACCTTGGCAGGATGAGGAGGCCTAGATTCTGTATTTTAATTTCTTTTAAGTAATATCTCTTCTTGAAAGGGTTAGAATGTGCCTCGCAGGTACAGCCTTCAAGTGGCATCAGCCCCTTCACGTTTGGCTGGTTTCTCCCAGTCAGTGGAGCCATTGCAGTAATTGGATGTTCTCTATTTTGCCACAGTAGGAAGGAATATAAACACTCTTCAGCTTTTCACTGGTGAGAGTATTTTTTGTTGTTGTTGTTTTTGTCTTCTCTTTGGAAAATCTCCATGGCTGCACCATTTGGCTATTTGAAGCTTTTGCATGCATCACAAACACCATCTGTTATAACCCGAGACACACACACTGCATGGAATTAGGAATAGAAGCCAGTGTTGCAGCTGGACATGGCAGAGGAAATTGATAGAACCACCACTTCCTCTGTAGGACTGACATGGTGAATGGGGCATCTGTGGTTTGTCTGAGCTTTTGTATTCATCAATTAAAGATCTCTTTTGGCTGCTGCGGAGATACTGCCTATTTGATTACAAAACGTGCCTTGAAGAAAATAAGTAGCTGCTTCTTAGTGCAGGAGGAAGTCTAACCTGGGGGCTATTTCAAGAGGCCTGAGAATTCCTTGGTCAAGAAGACTAGGTCTAGATGCAGGAGGCATGGCTCTCTGTCTCCACCATCAACACTCTCCAGAGGGGCCCCATGGGGCCACTGAGCTGGCAGACTCGTCCTCTCCCCAGCTGGTCATAATAAGCTCTAGGCCTCTCTATTTCAATCTCACCTTTTGTGCACATGATCATTGCAGCGTCCCAAGAAGCAGGGAAGACTCTACTGTCTACTGCTATTCAGGAGAAAACTGAGGCTCAGGGATGAGGTGAGCCTGAATTCTAAATTGGGCAAAGATGGTTCTTTGGGACATGAGTCCACCATCTTCTCAGTCTGCCGGCTTTCTGAATAAAGTCTCTATTCCTTGCCCCAGCAACTCGTCTCTCAGTTTATTAGCCTGTTGTGTGGCAAGCAGTAGGAGCTTGGACTCAGTAACAACATCTGTGTGGACTTCATCTGCTTTACGGCATACTCCTCAGGATGCTTCCCATAAGCCAAAACTGAAAAGGCTGGTGCAGCAGAGCAAGAATAAAGGAAAGATGTGCAGGACAGCAGGAAAGAGCCTAAAATCTGGGCTCCAGTAACTGTTGTGCCCCTTATGATAGAGGGGAGGGAGTAAAGTCAAGCATTTCCTGGTCCTGGTCAGCCTCGAGAGGGCATGTGTTATTTTCTTCCTTCCTGCAGTCATTCACAGGTGGGCCTGCTCAGGAAGTTTCCTGTGAACTAAAAAAAGGTATTTTACTTTATTTTATTTTATTTATTTATTTTTAACATCTTTATTGGAGTATAATTGCTTTACATTGTTGTGTTAGTTTCTGCTGTATAACAAAGTGAATCAGCTATACATAAACATATATCCCCAAATCTCCTCCCTCTCGCGTCTCCCTCCCACCCTCCCTTCCCCACCCCTCTAGGTGGTCACAAGGCACCGAGCTGATCTCCCTGTGCTATGCGGCTGCTTCCCACTAGCTATCTATTTTACATTTGGTAGTGTATATAAGTCCATGCCACTCTCCCACTTCGTCCCAGCTTACCCTTCCCCTTCCCCGTGTCCTCAAGTCCATTCTCTACGTCTGAGTCTTTATTCCTGTCCTGCCCCTAGGTTCTTCAGAATCATTTTTTTTTTAGATTCCATATATATGTGTTAGCATATGGTATTTGTTTTTCTCTTTCTGACTTACTTCACTCTGTATGACAGACTCTAGGTCCATCCACCTCACTACAAATAACTCAAATTTGTTTCTTATTATGGCTGAGTAATATCCCATTGTATATATGTGCCACATCTTTATCCATTCATCTGTTGATGGACACTTAGGTCGCTTCCATATCCTGGCTATTGTAAATAGTGCTGCAATGAACATTGTGGTACATGACTTGTTTTGAATTATGGTTTTCTCCGGGTATATTCCCAGTTGTGGGATTGCTGGGTTGTATGGTAGTTCAAGTTTTAGTTTTTTAAGGAACCTCCATACTGTTCTCCATAGTGGCTGTATCAATTTACTTTCCCACCAACAGTGCAAGAGGCTTCCCTTTTCTCCACACCCTCTCCAGCATTTCTTGTTTGTAGACTTTTTGATGATGGCCATTCTGACTGGTGTGAGGTGATACCTCATTGTAGTTTTGATTTGCACTTCTCTAATTATTAGTGATGTTGAGCATCCACTCATGTGTTTGTTGGCAATCTGTATATCTTCCTTGGAGAAATGTCTACTTAGGTCTTCTGCCCATTTTTGGATTGGGTTGTTTGCTTTTTGATATTGAGCTGCTTGAGCTGCTTGTAAATTTTGGAGATTAATCCTTTGTCAGTTGCTTCATTTGCAAATATTTTCTCCCATTCTGAGGGTTGTCTTTTCGTCTTGTTTATGGTTTTCTTTGGGGAGCAAAAGCTTTTAAGTTCCTTTAGGTCCCATTTGTTTATTTTTATTTTTATTTCCATTCTCTAGAAGGTGTGTCAAAAAGGATCTTGCTGTGATTTATGTCATAGAGTGTCCTGCCTATGTTTTCTTCTAAGCGTTTGATAGTGTCTGGCCTTACATTTAGGTCTTTAATCCATTTTGAGTTTACTTTTGTGTATGGTGTTAGGGAGTGTTCTAATTTCATTCTTTCACATGTAGCTGTTCAGTTTTCCCAGCACCACTTATTGAGGACGCTGTCTTTTCTCCATTGTATATTCTTGCCTCCTTTATCAAAAATAAGGTGACCATATGTGTGTGGGTTTATCTCTGGGCTTTCTATCCTCTTCCATTCATCTATATTTCTGTTTTTGTGTCAGTGCTATACTGTCTTGATTACTGTAGCTTTGTAGTATAGTCTGAAGTCCAGGAGCCTGATTCCTCCAGCTCTGTTTTTCTTTCTGAAGATTGCTTTGGCTATTTGGGGTCTTTTGTGTTTCCATACAAATTGTGAACTTTTTTGTTCCAGTTCTGTGAAAAATGCCATTCGTAGTTTGATAGGGATTGCAAGGAATCTGTAGATTGCTTTGGGGAGTATAGTCATTTTCACAGTGTTGATTCTTCCAGTCCAAGAACATCTCTCCATCTGTTTGCATCATCTTTTTTTTTTTTTTTTTTTTTTTTTTTTTTTTTTTTTTTTTTTTTTTTTTTTTTTTTTTTTTTGCGATACGTGGGCCTCTCACTGTTGTGGCCTCTCCCATTGCGGAGCACAGGCTCCGGACGCACAGGCTCAGCAGCCATGGCTCACGGGCCCAGCTGTTCCGCGGCATGTGGGATCTTCCAGGACCGGGGCACGAACCCGCGTCCCCTGCATCAGGAGGTGGACTCTCAACCACTGCGCCACCAGGGAAGCCCTGTTTGTATCATCTTTAATTTCTTTCATCAGTGTCTTATAATTTTTTGCATACAGGTCTTTTGTCTCCTTAGGTAGGTTTATTCCTAGGTATCTTATTCTTTTTGTTGCAATGGTAAATGGGCATGTTTCCTTAATTTCTCTTTCAGATTTTTCATCATTAGTGTATAGGAATGCAAGAGATTTCTGTGCATTAATTTTGTATCCTGCTACATTACCAAATTCATTGCTTAGCTCTAGTAGTTTTCTGGTAGAGTCTTTAGGATTCTCTATGTATAGCATCATGTCATCTGCAAACAATGGCAGCTTTACTTCTTCTTTTCTGATTTGGTTTGCTCTTATTTCTTTTTCTTCTCTGATTGCTGTGGCTAAAACGTCCAAAACTATGTTGAATAATAGTGGTGAGAGTGGACAACCTTGTCTTGTTCCTGCTCTTAGAGGAAATGGTTTCAGTTTTTCACCACTGAGAACGATGTTGACTGTGGGTTTGTCATATACGGCCTTTATTATGTTGAGGTAAGTTCTCTCTATGCCTACTTTCTGGAGGGTTTTTATCATAAATGGGTGCTGAATTTTGTCGAAAGTTTCTGTTGCTTGCTCCCTGAGGGGGGTGCTGAGCTGGGTCTTTATATGGGGTGATGGCAGGGGTGAGTCCAGGGGTCGGGC
>RJWK010055920.1:0-14588 GCA_004363435.1 Platanista minor
TAGAGTAATCTTGGTTGCAGGTGTTTCTCCTTCATTACTTTAAATATGTCCTGCCAGTCCCTTCTGGCTTGAAGAGGTTCTGCTGAAAGATCAGCTGTTAACTTTATAAGGATTCCCTTGTGTGTTATTTGTTGTTTTTCCCTTGCTGCTTTTAATATGTTTTCTTTGTATTTAATTTTTGATAGTTTGATTAATATGTGTCTTGGCGAGTTTCCCCTTGGGTTTATCCTGTATGGGACTCTCTGTGTTTCCTGGATTTGATTAACTATTTCCTTTCCCATATTAGGGAAGTTTTTAACTATAATCTCTTCAAATATTTTGTCAGTCCCTTTCTTTTTCTCTTCTTCTTCTGGAACCCCCATAATTCGAATGTTGGAGCGTTTAATGTTGTCCCAGAGGTCTCTTGAGACTGTCCTCAGTTCTTTTCATTCTTTTTCTTTATTCTGCTCTGCAGTAGTTTTTTCCACTATTTTATCTTCCAGGTCACTTATCCGTTCTTCTGCCTCAGTTATTCTGCTATTGATCCCATCTAGAGTATTTTTAATTTCATTTATTGTGTTGTTCATTGTTGCTTGTTTCAACATTAGTTCTTCTATGTCCTTGTTAAATGTTTCTTGCATTGTATCTGTTCTATTTCCAAGATTTTGGGTCCTCTTTAGTATCATTATTCTGAATTCTTTTTCAGATAGACTGCCTCTTCATTTGTTAGGTCTGGTGGGATTTTATCTTGCTCCTTCATATGCTCTGTGTTTTTCTGTCTTCTCATTTTGCTTATCTTACTGTGTTTGGGGTCTCCTTTTTACAGGCTGCAGGTTCGTTGTTCTGTTGTTTTGGGGGTCTTTCCCCAGTGGCTAAAGTTGGTTCAGTGTGTTGTGTAGGCTTCCTGGTGGAGGGGACTCGTGCCTGTGTTCTGGTGGATCAGGCTGGATCTTGTCTTTCTGGTGGGCAGGTCCACGTCTCGTGGTGTGATTTTGGCTGTCTGTGGACTTATTATGAATTTAGGCGGCCTTTGTGCTAATGGGTGGTGTTGTGTTCCTTTCTTGCTAGTTGTTTGGCATAGTGTGTCCAGCACTGTAGCTTGCTGGTCGTTGAGTGAAACTGGGTGCTGGTGTTGAGATGGAGATCTCTGGGAGATTTTCGCCGTTATTATGTGGAGCTGGCAGGTCTCTTGTGGACCAGTGTCCTGAAGTTGGCTCTCCCACCTCAGAGGCACAGCACAGACTCCTGGCTGCAGCACCAACAGCCTTTCATCCACACGGCTCAGAATAAAAGTGAGAAAAATTAGAAAGAAAGAAAGAAAGAAAGAAAGGATGGAGGGAAGGAGGGAAGGAGGGACGGAAGGAAGGGAGGCAGGAAGAGAGGAAGGAAGGAAGAAAGGAAGAAAGAAAGGAAGAAAAAAGAAAAAGGGTAAAGTAGAATAAAGTAAGATAAAATAAAATAAAGTATTAAAATAAAAAATAATTATTAAGATAAAAATTTTTTTAAAAGTTAAAAAAAAAAAAGGAGAGATAGACCCCTACGATAAATGGTGAAAGCAAAGCTATACTGACAAAATCTCAGACAGAAGAATACACATGCACACTCACAAAAAAAAGGAAAAGGGGAAAAAAATAATAAATCTTGCTCTCAAAGTCCACCTCCTGTTTTTGGGATGATTCGTTGTCTCTTCATGTATTCCACAGGTGCAGGGTACATCACGTTGATTGTGGGGATTTAATCCGCTGCTGCTGAGGCTGCTGGGAGAGATTTCCCTTTCTCTTCTTTGTTCGCACAGCTCCCGGGGCTCAGCTTTGGATTTGGCCCCGCCTCTGCGTGTAGTTCGCTGGAGTATGTCTGTTCTTCGCTCAGACAGGACGGGGTTAAAGGAGCCGCTGACTCGGGGGCTCTGGCTCACTCAGGCCCGGGGGAGGGAGGGGCACGGAGTACGGGGCTAGCCTGCGGCAGCAGAGGCCAGTGCGACGTTGCACCAGCCTGAGGCGCGCCATGTGTTCTCTCAGGGATGTTATCCCTGGATTCCAGGACCCTGGCCATGGCTGGCTGCCCAGGCTCCTGGGAGGGGAGGTGTGAATAGTGGCCTGTGCTTGCACACAGGCTTCTTGGTGGGAGCAGCAGCAGCAGCCTTAGTGTCTCATGCCCGTCTCTGGGGTCTGTACTGTTAGCCGCTGCTTATGCCCGTCTCTGGAGCTCTTTTAAGCAGTGCTCTTAATCCCCTCTCCTCGTGCCCCAGGAAGCCACGAGGGAAGAAAGAGTCTCTTTCCTCTTCAGCAGGTCCAGACTTTTCCCTGGACTCCCTTCTAGCTAGCCATGGTGCACTAACCCCCTCCAGGCTGTGTTCACGCCGCCAACCCCAGTCCTCTCCCTGCGCTCCGACCGAGGCCCGAGCCTCAGCTCCCAGCCCCGCCCGCACCAGCGGGGGAGCAGACAAGCCTCTTGGGCTGGTGAGTGCCAATCGGCGCTGATCCTCTGTGTGGGAATATCTTAGCTTTGCCCTCTGCACCCCTGTTGCTGTGCTCTCCTCCACGACTCTGAACCTTCCCCCCTCCACCACCCGCAGTCTCCCCCAGTGCAGGGGCTTCCTAGTGTGTAGAAACCTTTCCTCCTTCATGGCTCCTGCCCACTGGTGCAGGTCCCGTCCCTATTCTTTTTTCTCTGTTTATTCTTTTTTCTTTTGCCCTACCCAGGTACGTGGGGAGTTTCTTGCCTCTTGGGATGTCTGAAATCTTCTGCCAGGGTTCAGTAGGTGTTCTGTAGGAGTTGTTCCATGTGTAGATGTATTTCTGGTGTATCTGTGGGGAGTAAGGTGATCTCCGTGTCTTACTCTTCTGCCATCTTCTCTATGTCCCCTCCTAGACATGTTCTTGCATACCCTATCTCTAGAAGAAGACGAAATTGCTAATGATAAATGCCTTTTGGAAAGAGGAACCTGGGGGCTGAGGGACAAGTGTGAGACAAAGACACTTTACTGCATACCCCTTGTACTTTTTGTGTTTATGTATTTGTTTTCTCTATTTTTAAAAAAGTGGCATATGCTCATTGTAGAAATTGCAAAAAAGAGAAAAGCATAAAGTATTAATCATAATCCAACCATACAGGCTGAACAACTGTTAATATTTTTGGTATATTTCCTTCTATCATTTTTTTCTATTCATAATTATGTCTGTGGTAAACAGAATAAATCACTTCCCAAATATGTCGAAGCCCTAATCTCCAAAAGCTGTTAATATGCTGCTGCACATGGCAAAAATGACTTTTGTGGTTGTAAGTAGGGATTGAGAGGTAGGGAGATACTCCTGGATTATCTGGGTGGGCTTAATGTAATCACAAGTTTCCTTATAAGGGTGAAGGCAGGAGGGTAAGAGAGGGAGAGAAGGTGATGTGTAAAGGGAACCAGTGTTCCAGTTTTGCATCCAGGAGCCAAGGAATGTGCACAGCCTTTAGTAGATGAAAAATGGAAGGACTGAATTCTTGGACTTCTGACCTCTTTAAATGATAAGCATTTCCCCATGTGCTTTAACGTTTTTTGTGCATACTATAATGACTCCTTACTTTAATGTTGTTACTTATTTATTTATTAGCCTTCTTTTCTAAACTATGTTATACAAGGGCAAGGACCATTTATGTCTTTTCCCTCAGCTTTATTGAGATATTATTGACATATATGTATGCTTAAGGTGTACAACGTGATGATTTGATACATGTATGTATTGTGAAATGGTTACCACAATAAGGTTAGTTAACACCTCCATCTTCTCACGTATTTTTTTGTGTGTGTGGTGGTAACATTTAAGATCTACTCTGCTCACAGCTTTTAAGTATATAATACAATACTGTTAATTACAGTCACCAGGCTATCCATTATATCCCCAGTATTTATTCATCTTATATCTGTAAGTTTGTAGTCTTTGACCAACATGTCCTCACTTACCCCAACTCCTAACCCCTAGTGACCACCAATCTACTCTCTCATCCTTTTTTTAAGTGACATATCCAGCTGTATTAAGTCAGTAACAGGTGGATTCATATTCTGACACTTTTTTTACACCTAGTAGTTTGTACCTCTTAATCCCTTTCCCCTATTTTGTCCCTCCCCTCACTCCTAAACCCACTGGTAACCATTAGTTTGTTCTCTATATTTGTGAGTCTGTTTCTTTTCTGTTGTATTCATTCATTTGTTTTATTTTTTTAATATTCCACATATAAGTGAAAACAAAGTATTTGTCTTTCTCTGTCTGACTTACTTTGCTAAGCATAATACCGTGCAGGTCCATCAATGTTGTTGCAGATGGCAAAATTTTCTTTTTTATGGCTGAGTACTGTTCCACTGTGTGTGTGTCTCTGTGTGTGTGTCTCTGTGTGTGTGTGTGTGTGTATGTGTATCACATCTTCCTTATTCATTTGACTGTTGATGGATACTTAGTTTGCTTCCATATCTTGGCTATTGTAAATAATGCTGCTATGAACATTAGGGTGCATGTATCTTTTTAAATTTGTGTTTTCATTTTCTTTGGATATATACCCAGGAGTAGAATTGCTGGATCATATGGTACTTTTAGATTTTTGAAGAACCTCCATACTGTTTTCCGCAGTGGCTGTACCAATTTATATTCTCACCAACAGTGTACTAGGGTACCCTTTTCTCCACAGCCTTGCCAACATTTATTGTTAGTTGTCTTTTTGATAATAGCCATTCTGACAGATGTGAGGTTATATCTCATTGTGGTATTGGTTTGCATTTTCCTGATGATCAGTGATGTTGAGCATCTTTTCATGTGCCTGTTATCCATCTGTACTTATTCTTTGGAGAAATGTCTATTCAGGTCCTCTGCCCATTTTTTAATTGTGTTGTTTGTTTTATGATATTGAGTTGTATGAGTTCTTTATATATTTTGGATATTGACCACTTATTAGGCATATCATTTGTAAATATTTTCTCCCATTCAGTAGGTTGTCTTTTCATTTGTTGATGGTTCCTTCACTATGCAAAAGCTTTTAAATTCATTAGGTTCTATTTACTTACGTTTGAATTGACTAAGGAGACAGATCCAAAAGTAAATATTGCTAAGACTTAATGTCAAAGAGTGTGCTGCCTATCTTCTATGAGTTTTATGGTTTCTGGTCTTACATTTAGGTCTTTAATCCATTTTCAGTTTATTTTGTATACGGTGTGAGAAAATATTCTAATTTCATTCTTTTACATGCAGCTGCCCAGTTTTCTGAGCACCACTTATTGAAGAAAATGTCTTTTCCCTATTGTATATTTTTGCCTCCTTTGTCATAGATTATTTGATCATATATATGTGGGTATATTTATGGGCTGCCTATTCTGTTCCATTGATCTTTTGTAGGTATTTTATTCTTTTGATGGGATTGTTTTCTTGCTTTTTCTTTCTTATAGTTCATTATTAGTATATAGAAAAACAACAGATTTATGTATATTAATCTTGTATCCCACCACTCTACTGAATTGGTTTATTAGTTCTAATAGTTTTTTTGGTGGATACTTTAGGGTTTTATATATATGTGTGTATATATATATATATATATATATATATGTATATATATATATATATATATACCCACACACACACATATATACACACATATATAGTATCATGTTCTTTGCAAGTAGTGACAGTTTTACTTCTTCCCTTCCAATGTAGATGCCTTTTATTTCTTTTTCTTATCTGATTGCTGTGGCTAAGACTTCCAATACTATATTGAATAGAAGTGGTGAAAGTGGGCATCCTTATCTTGTTTGTGATTTTAGAGGAAAAGCTTTCACCTTATTACCATTGAGTATGATGTTAGCTGTGGGTTTGTCATAAATGGTCTTCAGTAAGTTGAGATATGTTCCCTCTTTTACCACTTTTGTTGAGAGTTTTTATCATGAATGGATGTTGAATTTTGTCATGTGCTTTTTCTGCATTTATTAAAATTATCATATGATTTTTATCCTTCCTTTTGTTAATGTAGTGTATCACATTGATTGATTTGTGCATATTGAACTATCCTTGTGTCCGTGGAATAAATCCCACATGATCATGGTGTATGATCCTTTTTGTATATTGTTGAATTTGGTTTGCTAATATTTTGCGAAGATTTTCACTGCTATATTCATCAGAGATATTGGACTCTAATTTTCTTTTTTGGTAATGTCTTTGTTTGGTTTTGGTGTCATGGTAATAGTGGCCTCATAAAATGAATTTAGGAGTGTTTCCTCTTCAATTTTTTTTGCAATAGTTTAAGAAGGAGAGGTATTATGTTTTCTTTATATGCTTGGTAGAATTCCCCTATAAAGACTTTTGGGGCTTCCCTGGTGGCGCAGTTGTTGAGAGTCCGCCTGCTGATGCAGGGGACATGGGTTCGTGCCCCGGTCTGGGAAGATCCCACATGCCGCAGAGTGGCTGGGCCTGTGAGCCATGGCCACTGAGCCTGCGCGTCTGGAGTCTGTGCTCTGCAACGGGAGAGGCCACAACAGTGAGAGGCCCGCGTACTGCAAAAAAAAAAAAAAAAAGAAAAGACTTCTGGTCCTGGACTTTTGTTTTTTGGGAGTTTTTTGATTACTGATTCAATTTCAATCCTAGTAATTGGCCTGTTCAGATTATGTCCTTTTTGATTCAGTTTTGGAAGATTGTATGTTTCTAGGAATTTATCCATATCTTGTAGGTTGTCCCATTTGTTGGCATATAACTTCATAGTATTCTCTTATGATTGTTTGTATCTCTGTGATATCTGTTGTAATTTCTCCTCTTTCATTTATTATTTTGTTTATTTGGTTCCTCTCACTTTTTTTCTTAATGAGCCTAGCTAAAAGCTTATCAGTTTTTTTTTTTCAGAAAACCAGCTCTTGGTTTCACAGATCTTTTTTTTTCTTTGGTCTCTTTTATTTATTTCCACTCTGGTGTTATTTCCTTTCTTCTGCTGACTTTGAGCTTTGTTCTTCTTTGTTAATTCCTTTGGATGGTAGGTTAGGTTGTTTATTTGAGATAGGCGTGTGCTTATTGCTATTTTGTTACTTGTTTTCTTGTTGTTTTTGTAGTTCTTCTTTGTTTTGTTCTTCTTTTAGTGTTGGTCCCCTGTGGTTTGATGATTTTCTTTTGTGTTCTTTCCTCTCTAGTTTTTGTGTATCTATTGTACATTTTTGATTTGTGGTTACTATGGAGTTTTAAACTGAAAATCCTTTAAGTTCAAACATATTCCAAAAGATCTACATTTTTTAGTCCTGCCCCACATTTTGTGTTTCTAATTCCATATTTTACATCCTCATGTGTATCCCTTAACTATTTATTGTAGTTATAGTTGATTTTATAATTTTTGTCTTTTAACTTTGTGCTAGCTTATTTAAGTGATCGATCCAGAATTTTTACTATATATTTGCCTTTACCTTTGGGTTTTTTCTGTTCTTATAATTTATTTCTTGTAAACTCTTCTTTTTCACTTAAAGAAGACCTTTTAACACTTTTTGTGAGGTGGTTTAGTGTTGATGAACTCTTTTAGTTTTTGCTTGTTTGAGAAGCTCTTTATCTCTCTTTCAATTGTAAATCCTAATCTTGCTGGGTAGATTATCCTAGGTTGTACATTTTTTTCCATTCAGCACTTTAAATATATCATGCACTCCCTTCTGGTCTGCAAAGTTTCTGCTGAAAATTCAGCTGATAGCCTTATGGGGGTTCCCTTGTATGTGACTTTCTGTTTTTCTATTGCTGCCTTTAAAATTCTCTATCTTTTGCCATTTAAATTATGGTATGTCTTGGTGTGGGTCTCTTTGGGTTCATCTTATTTTGGACTGTCTGTGCTTCCTGTACCTGGATATCTGTTTCCTTCTTCATGTTTGGGAAGTATCCAGCCTTAATTTCATTAAATACATTTTCTATCCCTTTCTGTCATCTTCTTTTGGGACTTCTATAATATGAATGTTTGTGTGCTTGATGTTGTCCCAGAGGTCTCTTAAACTATTGTTCAAAAATTTATTTTTCTTTTGATGTTTTGATTGGGTCATTTCAAATATTCTATCTTCCAGTTCACTTATACATTCTTCACTATTACCTAATCTGCTGTTAATTCCTTCTTGTGAATTTTTTAGTTCAGTTGTTGTATTCTTCAGCTCTGACTGGTTGTTTTTATATTTTCTAATTCTTTGTTAAAATTCTCACTGTGTTCATCTATTCTTTTCCTCAGTTCAGTTAGCATTCTTATTACTATTGCTTTGAACTCTTTATCAGGTAAATTATGTATCTGTTTCATTAGGGTTTTTTTCAGGTATTTTCTTGTTCTTTTGTCTGAAATTATTCCTCTGTATTTTCATTTTGTTTAACTTTCTCTATCTCCATGATGTTAGGTGAAACAGTGACCTATCCTAGTCTTGAAAGGTGTTCTTTTGTGGGAGCATCCCTATGTAGTCTACATGTGCCCAGTGGCTTTGGTGGGAGAGCTGGATCTTAAGTGGGAACAGACAGCATCTTTGCCTGGGGTGTGCTGGCAGCAGGTAGGACTGGAGTTGGAGCAGCCAGAGCCAGAGGCAGAGCCAGGTGTGAGTCAGAGCTTCTCCTATTCTCAATGGCCATTATTGCCATATTGGGGAAAGTGGCAGAGCCTGAGAGGCTGGAACAGGAGCCCTGAGGGAGTTGGGTTTCTCCTGGGTGTGATGGTAGTCTCTGCCTTGGTTGAGGTCCTGGTTGGGGCTTGAGGGCTTGGGGCTGCACTTTTGTGCTGGTTTCACTTTTTCTCTGGTGTGTGTGCGCCTTGGTTAGAGACTGGTTTGGGGCCAGAGGAGTTGGTGCCACACTAATGAGCTGGTTTTCCTCCTGCTGAAGATGGTGGTCTCTACCTTGGAGCTAGGTTTGTTTCTCTGTAATCTTGGTAGGGACACATGCACTGGCAGTGGCTGCCTCTGCCCTGGTTAGAGGCAAGGCTGGGGTCTAAGCTGGCTGCATTCCCTTTAAGTGTGTGCATACTCATTGGCAAAGGCAGCCTCTGCCTTAGTCGGTAGCAACATCAGAGAAAGAGGGCTGGGGCAGGATCCTGGTGTGGGCTGGGTGTGTGTGGTGGGACAGTCCTAGCAAGCTGCTAGAGCCCCAGGCAATTTTCAATCTGCTGCCTCTGTGTGCACGTTCTTCAAGAGTGGAGTCTTAGTTTCTTCCAGCCTTTTGGTAAGCCTCACTGGTTTTCAAACCAGCTAAGGGCGCTCACCTTCCCAATGTTGGATCCCAGGGCTGGTGTGCCTAATATGTGGCTCAAACCCCTCACTTCCCAGAGAGGATCACAGAGCCTGTGATATCACCGTCCTCTTCTGGGTCTTCCACCATGGGTGCATGTCCTGACCAGATCACTTTTCTTCCCTTTCTACCTGTATGGGTCTTCCTTTACAGTCTTGGTTGTAGAAGAGCTGTTCTGCCAGTACCCAGGTCAATTTCACATGTAGTTGTATTTTGGATGTTTTTTGTGAGGGGAGGTGAGCTCAGCCTCCTCCTGCTCAGCCATATTGATCTCTCTCGCCTACTCTCCATTTCTGAGTTTGCCTTTTTTAGATTCAGCATATAAGTGAGAGTATATAGTATTTGTCTTACTCTTTCTGACTTATTTCACTTAGCATAATGCCTTCAAGGTCCATCAATATTGCTGTAAAATGCAGGATTTCATTCTTTTAAAATGGCTGATTAGTATTACATTATATTTATCCAGGCAACATTAGGTTGTTTCCATGTCTTGGCTATTGTGAATAAAATGAACATGGGGGTGCAGATATCTCTTTGAGATAGTAATTTCATTTCCTTTGGAAAAATACTCAGGAGTTGAATTGCTGGATTGTATGGTAGTCCTATTTTTAATATTTTGAGGAATTAAATAATGTTTTCCTAAGTTGCTGCACCAATTTACATTCCCACAAACAGTGCACAGGGGTTCCCTTTTCTCTACATCCTCTCCAACACTTGTTGTGTTTTGTCTTTTTTATAATAGCCATTCTAATAAGCATGAGGTGATATTTTATTGTGGTTTTGATTACATTCCATGATTAGAGATATTATGCACTTTTTTCATGAACATATTGGGTATTTGTATGTGTTCTTTGGAAAAATATCTGTTCAGGTCCTTTGCTAATTTTTTAATCAGGTAACATTTTTGCCTATTGAGTTGTTTGAATTCATTATACATTTTGCATATTAACTTACCAGATGTATAGTTTGCAGATATTTTCTCCCATGCTATAGGTTGTCTCTTCATTCTTTTGATTGTTTCCCTTGCTTTTGCTTTGCAAAACTTTTTTAGTTTGAGTCAGTCACATTTGTCTAGTTTGCTTTTTTTGCTTTCAGTTTTATTGTCATATCAAAAAAATGTTTTTAAGACCAATGTAAAGGAGCTTTTCCCCTCTGTTTACTTCTAGTAGTTTTACAGTTTCAAGTTTACATTCAAGTCTTTAAGCCATTTTGAGTTAATTTTTGTGAGTGGTATACGATAGGGGCCTAATTTCATTCCTTTGCATGTATATATTGTTTTCCCAGCACCATTTATTGAAGAGACTGTTCTTTCCCCATTGAGTATTCTTGGCTCCTTTGTAAAATATTAGTTGACCACATATATGCATGGGTTTATTTCTGGGCTCTTAATTCTGTTCCATTGGTCTATGTGTCTGTTTTTATGCCAGTACCATTCTGTTCCATTGGTCTATGTGTCTGTTTTTATGCCAGTACCATTCTGTTCTGATTACTAGCTTTGTAATAAAATTTGAAATCAGGTATTTTGATGGCTCCAGCTTTTTTCTTTTATCTCAGGTTGCTTGGTTATGGGGGTCTTCTGTTGTTCCATATCCTAAAAAACAATTTTAGGACTGTTTTTTTCTATGACTCTGTTTATGACTTTGGATAGTATGGACATTTTAATAATATTAATTCTTCCAATCCATGAACAGGAGATATATTTCCATTTATTTGTGTTTGTCAGTTTTTTCATCAGTGTCTATAATTTTCAGTGTAGAGGTCTTTCATCTTCTTGGTTAAATTTATTCCTAATTGTTTCATTCCTTTTGATGCTATTGTAAATGGGATTGTTTTCCTTATTTCTTTTTCAGTAGTTCATTGTTAGCATATAGAGATGTAATTGACTTTTATGTAGTGGTGCACACAGCTGCCTTCTGTTTATGTCTTTATCAGCATTATATATCCACTGTCTTTTCCACAGTGGGCCCTTAATAGCTGTTCATTTAATAAGTCAATGAATTTGTCATATCTTACCATTATTTTAGATACTAAGATATTATATATTTTTTCCAGTGTTTTGCTTTTTTTAAGTAGCTCTAGCCAAATACAGCTGATACTACTACTACTATTACTATTAATCTCTTAAGTGCTTTAATTATTTTATTTCAGCTTAATCTTTACAAAACCTCATGGGGGTAGATGCTATTATTGCCCCCCTTGTCCTGGGTCACACAGTTAGTAAGTGGCAGAAACCTAGTTCTGTCAGACTCCAGATCTAGCACTAATGATTGCTCCATCCTACAGCCTGTACAAAAAATTGGATCATACTTTATATGCTCATTTTGATAACTTGCTTTTTTACTAAATTACACATCATAAATATCTCCCCATATCATTACAAAATTTTTACCATCATGTAAAAATGTTGCTTAATATTCCATTGTTTGTATCTACTATAGTTTATAGGTACAAGATCTTATTACTAAATATTTTTAGATTTTTCCATTGCAAATGTAATTAAATTTGTTTCCAGTTTTAACACGGAAAAATTTTAATATACACAAAAGTAGAGAGGATAACATACAGAACACCTATGTACCCATCAATCAGCTTCAACGATTACTAACATATGGTCTATCTATTTTATCTATAATCCTCACCCAGTACTTTCCCCCGGGCCTGGATTACTTTGAATCAAATTTGCAGACTGTCATTTCATCTGTAAATACTTTAGCATTAAACACAGTTTTTATACTATACAATTATAGTGATAGTATCCTAGTAGCTTACTAATTTAAGTTACCCTAGAAATGAGTATTCAGAGAGAACCTGGAAAATGAGTAGAGCTAATGATCTCACTTGGGTTGGGAAAAGCACAGCTGGATGTCCATCATCAGTGATCTGCAAATGATAATTCTGTGTATTCCAAGAGGGGAAAAAGTCCAGATCTACGGTTCTTAAACTTGGCTGAACATTGGAAATACCTGAGGTACTTTCAAGGTACTGATGACTGAGCCACTCCCAGAGATTCTGATGGAACTGGTCTAGGATGGGGGCCTGGCACTGAGAATTTTTTGTAATTTTGGTAGAATATACATAACATAAAATGTATCATTTTAACCATATTTAAGTGTACAATTCAATGGCATTTAGTATATTCACAATGTCATGCAACCATCACCAACCCACATTTCCAGAAATTTTCATTATTTCAAACAGAAACTCTGTACCCATCAAATAATAACCCCTTGTTTCCCTGTCCCCTCAGCCCCTTGCAATCACCATTATTCTTTTTGTCTCTATGAATTTGCCTATTTTAGGTGTCTAATATAAACTGGAATCATACAGAATTTGTCCGGTCGTGTTAGGCTTGTTTCACTTAGCATAATATTTTCAAGGTTCATTCACATTGTAGCATGCATCAGAATTTCATTCCTTTTTGAGGTTGAGTAATATTTCATTTATGTATCAACACATTTTGTATATCTGTTCGTCTGTTGATGGACATTTAAATTTTTTCTGCCTTTTGGTTATTGTGAATAATGCTTCTTTGAATATTGGTGTACAGTTATCTGCTTGAATTCCTACTTTCAGTTCTTTGGAGTATGAATCCAGAGTGGAATTGCTGGATCATATGGTAATTCAATGTTTAGTTTTTTGAGGAACTGTCATACTGTTTTCTACAGTGACTGCACCATTTAATTTTCCCACCAGTAATACACAGGGTTCCAATTTCTCCACATCCCCGGCAATGCTTGTTCTTTTCTTTTCTTTTTTTGATAGTAGCCATCTTAATGGGTATGAGGTGGTATATCTGGTTTTGATTTGTATTTCCATAAATGGCTAGTGATGTTCAGAGTCTTTTCATGTAGTTATTAGCTATTTCCTATATCATTCTGAAGAAATATCTGTTCAAGTCCTGGGCCCATTTATGAATTGGATTGTTATGATTTTAAAAGTTTTTATTGGAATATAGTTGGTTTACAATGTTGTGTTAGTTTCAGGTGTATAGCAAAGTGAATCAGTTATGCATATACATATATACACTCTTTTTTAAGATTATTTTCCCATATACACCATTACATAGTATATTCAGTAGAGTTCCCTGTACTATACAGTAGGTTCTTATTAGTTATCTATTTTATATACAGCACTGTGTATATGTCAATCCCAGTCTCCCGATTTATCCCTTCCCTCCTTATCTCCTCATAACCATAAGTTTGTTTTCTACATCTGTGACGCTACTTCTGTTTTATAAAAAAGTTCATTTGTACCCTTTTTTTAGATTCCACATATAAGTGATAACACATGATATTTGTTGTTCTGTGTCTGACTTCACTCAGTATGACAATCTCTAGTTCCATCCATGTTGCTGCAAATGGCATTATTTTGTTCTTTTTCATGACTGAATAATATTCCATTGCATACATGTACCACATCTTCTTTATCCATTCCTCTGTTGATAGAGATTAAGGTTGCTTCCATGTCCTGGTTATTGTAAATAGTGCTGCAATGAATATTGGGGTGCATGTGTCTTTTAAAATTATGGTTTTCTCCAGGTATATGGCTAGGAGTGGGATTTCTAGGTCATATGGTAGTTCTATTTTTAGTTTTTTAAGGAACCTCCATACTGTTATCCATAGTGGCTGTATCAATTTACATTCCCACCAGCAGTGTAAGAGGGTTCCCTTTTCTCCACACCCTCTCCAGCATTTATTGTTTGTTGACTTTTTGATGATGGCCATTCTGACTGGTGTGAGGTGATACCACACTGTAGTTTTGATTTGCATTTCTCAAATAATTAGTGATGTTGAGCATCTCTTCATGTGTTTGTTGGCCTTCTGTATGTCTTCTTTGGAGAAATGTCTATTTAGGTCTTCTGCCCATTTTTTGATTGGGTTGTTTGTTTTTTTGATATTGAGCTGCATAAGCTGCTTGTATATTTTGGAGATTAATCCTCTGTCAGTTGCTTAATTTGCAAATATTTTCCCCCATTCTGAGGGCTGTCTTTTCGTCTTGTTTATGGTTTCCTTTGCTGTTCAGAAGCTTTTAAGTTTCAGTAGGTCCCATTTGTTTATTTTTGTTTTTCTTTTCTTTTTTTTTCCTTTATGAGTAGAGCTGTATTTTTTTTTTAACATCTTTATTGGAGTATACTTGCTCTACAATGGTGTTACTTTCTGCTTTATAACAAAGCGAATCAATTATACATATACATACGCTCCCATATCTCCTCCCTCTTGCGTCTCCCTCCCTCCCACCCTCCCCATCCCACCCATCCAGGTGATCACAAAGCACTGAGCTGATCTCCCTGTGCTATGCGGCTGCTTCCCACTAGCTATCTATTTTACGTTTGGTAGTGTACATATGTCCATGCCACTCTCTCACTTTCTCACA
>RJWK010055921.1:0-14588 GCA_004363435.1 Platanista minor
AACACACACACACACACACACACACACACACACACACACACACACACACACACAGGTTTGCTTAAAGGGGTCCAAATAAAGCAGCTGTAGGGAAGGATATCAAAAGATAGGATTAAAAAGAAGATTCAAAGATTAAGAAACACATGCAAGTCTGATTTTGTAAATAAAACTTTTCTTTATGGAAAAGGAGCTCATGCTCCTTCTAGATGAGCAGGCTGCAGTTCAGTTACACAATCAGGTATCAAAACAAAGTAAAGCAAACTACTTAGTTCATTTTAACTATAGATTGATTTCTCAAACATAAGGATAGTTATTATGAAAATCCATAAAATTTTCTAATATGTCACCAGCATAATACCTCTAAATATATGATCATCAATTGTTTGTCAATGAGGATGATATCTTATACTTTTTAATACTGAGAAATATTTTTAACACGTGACACATCAATATTGCCTATAGCTTATTAACCAGCCACATTGTCCCTTCTTCAATTTCACTTCCATCTCTTCAACACTGCCATAACATACTAAGTTTGTAAGAATAATTTTACTGTCCTCTGCCTGAAAATCCTGCAATTAGTAATAAAAATAATATTAATTAGCAAATTCACTTGGTTTATGACATGAATGATGACCTCTTTAAAAGGATGTCTTTATACAATGGACAATCCACAGAAAAGTCTTCACTGCCTGGTGTTGCAATCAGGTAATAGATTAGGAAACAATCAAAGTGAGATCAAGTGATTTATACAAAGATTAGGTTCCATAGTTAGAATTCAAGTAAAATCTTCGAAGTTATGATACATTTCTCCCTTCATATAACATGAATCTTTTCTTAGCCTATGCTTTATGATTCCATATTTTCTAAAATTCTTCTTTGGACTAGACATCAGATGGTATTAAAAAGATGATAAAAAGAAGCACAAATAATTAGTTGCTTTGTTTATAAGTAGTTGTGATTCAAAATAGAACCACAGCCTGTATGTCAGGAAAAATATAAAAATTTTGCACATGAATGGAACTAATACATAAAATTTACCCAGAACAATATGTCGAGCATATTTTGTGAACCTTGGAGACAAACACATTTTAGACTTCATTTAAAGTAAACAACTAATTTCTATCATTATATCTAAAATATTTAATATATTTAGTAATCTGAGTATATGTGATAAACTTGAGCAAAGTAAAATAATTAATGTGTTTGATTTTTTTAATTTTAAATATGCTATATTTAAACATGATCTTTTAATCTACAAACTTCAGAGGCTGACATCAGAGGCCATAATCATTAAAAGTAATGAATAAAGCTGGTCAGCAATTAAATTGATCACATCTCCCTGAAGACCAAAAACCTAGTAGATGACAACAGAGCTCAACATTTTCCAGCTGCTGAGGAGTAAAGGCTTTCAACATTTGGATATATGCAGGCATCTTATTTTCTCAGGATTTCAAAGTCCACATGCAGGCTGCTGTTCAGCTATTATAAATGAGTAATTCAAGTAGGGCATGACTGCTTCTTGTACTAACTTGATAAAGATGTTTCATTCCAAATGCATCAACAGTTGTGTTAAGTCATCCCTTTCATAGGCTGACTGAGGCTTACTTATGCTACGGTTTGTTAACAATGAATCCAAAAAAAAAAAGATTTATTAACCTGTGCATTTGTTTTTCTAAAGCTAAAAATGAAGTTCTACTTAATAATTAACTTCAAGCTAAACCACAGTTTATCAGTACAATCTAATGATAGCAATATTTAATTTGAAAAATTTGTTTTAGAAAACAAAAGCAGTAATAGCAAGTATTACAAATATTTCATATTTTACAATCACACTGTAAAATTTAAAATACAATTTTCTGATTATACTTACCTGAATATACTGAAGTAGCTTAGAAGGAAAACTACATTACCATAAATATGTACCATCCACTTTTTAACAACAATTAAACATTTTATACTTTTACAAAAATATGGACTTGCACTCATAATATTGGGTTGGCCAAAAAGTTTGTACAGAAAAACCTGAACAAATATTTTGGCCAACCCAATAATTACCAAACATTTAAAATAAAACAATATAAGCCAACTGAAAGTATTTGCAATGTTTAAACAATAAGAATTTTCAACTCATATGTAATCTTTTATCATTCCAGGCTTCAAAATCTATCCATCCTTATTTGAGAAACCTTTCCTAATATCATTCAATCCTCCCTTCCCATTCAAATTAATCTCCCCCATCTATTTTCAGATAGAAGTACTTTTCTCCCAATCAATTACAGTATTTGTTAAAGTTAAGCTTGTTTTTTTAGAATTACCTGTATGTGTATACTACTTGATGGGGACCTGTACTGAATACATTTTTATACCAGCCTTTAGCAGTTTTATGTATGCAGCCAGCAGCCAATAAATGAAATTAAGCAGAATTAAGTGAACTGACTAATCAATTTTGGGGGGGTCTGAATTCCTCCACAGTCTTTGCTCTTTGGTGTAATGGGTAAATGTATGAGTTCTAGAGTCGAACTGCTTCAGTTCTACTTAAAATGCTTAGCATAATACTTGGGGCATAGGAAGAACCAGAAAAATATTACTATTATACCAAATGTCTCTACCACCCTAAATAAGACTTGCTTCTCGTTCCTTTTGTACCTCATCTCAGCGAAAGGCACTGTACTATGTACCCATCTCTCCAAACCATACACTGCATGCTTGCCTACTGTGTCCTTTCCCTTAGCCATCATATTCAATGAACCATCAACTCCTGCTGACTCCAACACATTACAGTCCCACAAATTTGTGTAATTCTATTGACAGCATCATTTTTTTCATTGCAACATTCTCTTAATGTCCCTGCCTCCCGTCTTTTACCCTCATCCATACACTGGTTTCTAAACCAGCCGACACTGGTTTCTAAAGCAGAAATATGACGATAAAAACTTTCAATTGCTCCCTTTGGAGCTCAGTCCAAAATCTTTACAATGACTTTCAAGGCTTTTCATAACCTGAGGGAGCTTGCTGATCTCATCAGGCATTAACTCTTATCATGTTCCCCTTCCATTCCAAGCTGGCACACAACTCATCTGCAGTTTCCCCAAACCTGACCCATTTTTCCTCCTCTAGCTCATAATTAATGTCTCACCTTGGACATGACTGATTCCAGGAATCCTTTCCGAAGCCCCAAGTGTTGGTAAACTGTTTCCCTGGATATGAACACATACTACCTTCTTTTATGGCAATATTTTAACTGCCTTTTAATTATCTGCTTATCTGTAAGTCTCCCTCAATGAACTATAAGCTCATTAATAAGAAGTAAAAGGGTTTTTGCAACTTTATATCCCAAGCTTCTTGCACAAAGTAAATATGTACCTGATTACTTGAATTACGTAATAATAAGAACACAAGACAAGAAGAGTCAGTTTTACCTCTCCCACTCCCTAGCTGCTTGACTCTGATGACATCTGACCCCAGCTGTAACAATGCTTGCTTTATTCCTTTCTTCTGGACTAGAAATTATCTTGAAAATCTCTCCCCTATAAAATATATGAATTCTTCTACCTGGGATTACTAATTATAATGAAATCTTATTTTAAGGATAACTGACAACTAATGATTTAAGAATATAAAATTAATTTTTTTTAAGTCTTACCCAATAACTGCTAGTTTAATGTTGTCTACTCTTCCTTCCCTCTCACCTCTCCATTCAGTGACTGCTCATCACCCTATCAGAGAGTTTTAGGCCCAACAATTCCTTTCTTCCCCCAAAGATTATTCACTAAGCTCTGCCTGCCTTTCATCAGTTATAACTCATAACTTCAGAAAATTTCATATTCACATATAGAAATAAATCCTCTTTAAATTCTTGAGTTTTCCTCTTCCTGTCCCTCTGTCAACTCTAATCCAATCACGCCAAGAAAATGTTCTATTTTTCTACAAGAAGTCCAGAAGTAACCCTAATCATAGCTAATAATCATAAATAATGCCTGAATGAAGAAAAAAAGAAACTAGTTGGAAATGAGGGTAAAACAACAAAAAGCAACACTGTTATCAACTTCTAATGTTCTTGAAATGCCAATAAATACCTTCGTCTCCCTAAAAGTATCTTTTTACTATTCCATTCTCCTAAGTCTACTTTTACCTGAAATAGAACAATTATAGATATTAAAGTTTTTAATTTATTCTTCCATTAAAGCACGGCTCCCCAACCCCAGGGCTGCTGACTGCTACCGGTCCGCAGCCTATGAGGAACCAGGCCACACGGTAGGAGGTGAGCGGCAGCAGCGAGCGAGCAAGCAAAGCTTCATCTGCTGCTCCCCATCGCTCTCCATCACTCCCATGACCGCCTGAACCATACCCCCCCCACCCCCCGTCCATGGAAAAATTGTCATCCATGAAACCCATCCCTGGTGCCAAAAAGGTTGGGGACTGCTGCATTAAAGTACTATTTTTAGAGTATTGACTCCTACTAGTTTTCACTAAAAATTTAGAGTATTTCAACTTCATTGTGAGTTTAACCAAAAGGAAGAATTTTATTGAGTTGGCCTTGAATTGTAACTATGACAATTCTTTGTTCCTATGTATTCAAGTATTTACATGTGTATTCAAATATGCTAAGCATTCAAATATTCAAAGAGCTAACCTGTAAGTGGACATTTAAATCAAAACTCACTGACGCTTTTCTGTTTGCATGTATCCCAGATAGCTGACTCAGAATGAAATAAAATCTCAACTATATTTTGAATGGGAAGACATTTCAATTACAAATAGAAAACAAATTAAAGGAAAAATAAAGTCATTTAAAACATTTTAATCACTAGACTGAAACTAAGGAGAAATGCAAAATATGCTATCTTAAAACCTGATATTTTATTCAGCTATATACTAAAACCCTCAAAGCATCTATAAAAACTAAGCTGTAAACTCTGGCTTTCAGGACACAAATGTGTTTTCAAAGTGAAATTTATTTAAATATTAAAGGTTATATAAGAATTAATGTGCAAGAATGCTTATTTGTGAGCAAAATAACCATAATAACGATAAATTAGTTGAAAATAAGTATTTTGAAATAGAAATATTTTAAAATAATGTTTGTTTGCAGAAAATACCAAATACTCTTCCTATGAGTATAAATATGAATGAGAAATGACTCATAATCCCATCAAGCATTAATAATCACTATTAAAAAGTAACTTTTCTAAGAATATATATATAAACATATATTTATATACATATGTTGAGGGAAATTTTTAAAAACCAGAATCTTATTATATGTAGGTTTATACATTTTTTTGACACAAGCTTTTATTATGAACATTTTCCTATGATATATATTTTCTATTGCTTAATTTCAAAGATGCTCTTCTTCAGATATATCTTAATTTATTTTATAATTTGCCTACTAATGGACAACAAGGAAGATTTGTGATTATTATAAATAAGCTGACATGACTACCCTTACATTTTAAACACAAGTCTTTAAATGCATCTGGGATTACTCCTTTAAGGATATATAAGTCTTGAAGACTCCTGTAAGTCTTGAAAGTAGGATTATGAATGATGACCACTTTTAAAGTCCTTAATAAGTTTTGCTAAATTGATTTCTGGAGAGTTTGCACAAATTAATAGTCCCACCAGACGTTCATTTAAGTGCTCATTTCATAAACTTCTCAGCTTTCAGTTTTATAATTTATTAAGTATCAGTTTCACGGGTAAAAATTGTTCCTTACTATTGTTTTAATAGCCATTTCTTTGGCTACTTATTAGTTTGATTTTTTTTCATGTGTTTTTTATCATTTGTATTTCTTACTTTTGTGTTCTTCAGCCATCTTCCTGTGATGTATTTTTAATTTTCTTTATTGTTATTTATCTGTAACTGAGTTTGCACAACTCTATCTACTATATTCTTGCAAATACTTTCACAGTATTTCAGAAATCCATCTCTTCAGAGGAAAATATCAGATAAGATGTAATTTTTACATTTGAAGGAAGGCTTCTTATAATTTAGATAACACTATATAAAGCATTTAATTCTCATAAGAAAAAATACAATATAACTATTCACTAAGATAAAAATGTCATAATCAAGAGACTGTTACTTCTGTGAGGTTCAGGAGCTCCTCTTTCCTGTGTATATGTATATGCACTCTCTCTCTCTCTCTCTCTCTCCCCTTCTTTCTCTGATAGAGAGTAGGTATTCAAATTTTTGTTGTATAAATACTTTCACCAGGAAAGCTTTTTAATAAGTTAGAACACATTACTTACTTTAAAACCAGGTTAGAACATCTTATTTATTACCTTAACAACATAAATAAATAAATAAAACATAAGGCCTTTTTCTGGAAAGTTGCAGATATTGACAAAGCACCTAGCTGAAGGGAACTTAATATGACAAGATTTCAAAAGTTAAATTCAAACTAAGGTCTACAGAAGTAGCCCAGAATCTTCAACAATCAATACATCCTTTGGACAAGAGGAAACTGTTAACTTCACCACGGCCCTCTGCCGGTGGTATTATTTTCCTTTGATGTTCCCTCCATATACCAAATATTTGCCTCACAAAATTACTCCTGACCTGCCTCTGTATTTAAACTTCCACAGCTAAAGATACCTAGCCATGTGGAATTTAGTAAGGCTTGTAGGAAAAGAATTGTGCTTCAATGAAGAGCTCTGCATTGTTCAGAGTACACCTTCCCAGGTTATCTACTAAGTGTGATTCTATGGGGACTCTGCACCTTTCATTGCCATTGAACTATCTTACAAATCTCTAAATTGTAGATAACTGAGAGCAATGCAAAAGAATTATTCACTATAGATGCAAATAAATTCTGTCAGGTAGAAATTTGACTGACCTCCCTTCCCCACTGCTGAAGTAGCCTGTTTTGTGTCCATTTCCAAATTTATTACAGTATTACTGAGCTATAAATGTCCATTGTTTTTTTTTTAAACTCTCCTTTGATCTGGTTGTAACACCTGCCTGGTTCTCTCATTGGTAATAATGTTAATAAGCTTTAATGTTTGTCCATTTTATATCTATACGAGAGTCAAGATTTCACTTTTTTTAAAAATTATTCTTTAACAGGCTGAAGCCAGACTACATTTTTCCCTCACAGATCAACTTAGAAATAAAATGATGTGGGCCTGTAGACAATAGGGTTATACCCAAATGGCAAAAATCATTTCATTAGGACCAGCCTGTACTTACCAAATACTTATCATGTACTTGTCATGACCCTGACCAGTTTCATGGGGAAAGAATCCCATAAACAGTTATGACTGTTTGCCCTGTGATATGGTCGAAGTGCCATGGTGCTGCTTGGAAGGGGATAATTAATTAGGAAGGGAGGAGAGAGAAGAGGCAGGAAGAGGAGGAGGCGGAAGGACAGAAGTTAGAGGAAGGTGAAACTAAAACAAACAAAACGTTCTCAGAAAAGTTCCTAAATTCTTACACATTAATGGACAACTGACTTTCATCATTTATTTACAAAACAAAGTAACTGCACAAAGATGATTCCTATGAATACTATACTGACTAGAAAGGATGCAAAAGCTATCTGTTTTGCTATCTGTGGAATCAAGTTTCTTCTAGAAGGGATGAAACAATTAGGGGAAGAGGCAGGTAGCAAAGACTGATGTGAATTTCACTCCTGGTTTGTAAATCAACTCCTAGTGGTTCACTAAGGCTTCTACTTCTCATTTGACCAATATGACAGCTACTATACAGCCAACTTCAAAATCTAAACAGAAAAGGCAAAAATAAAAATGCACTTTGAAGACATCATTATCTAAAATATAAAAAGAAACTGAAGTAATAATGGTAGATTTTTGATCCATATGAAAACACACAAAACATTATACATTTTATGTTGAAGTTCACTTGAAGCCCATTACCACCTGAAATACTTCTTATATAATAATTTACTATTTACAAATGAAGATGCCACTTAGTTTGAATACCAGTTTCCTTTTACTATACAAGCAGTAAAAAATGCAAAATATTTTACCTTGTGCTATAAATAAGGAAAACAACTGGTCACCCATAAGCCTCAAGAGATTTCTCTCACTGGCTTCCTTCTAGAATCTGGGACCTTTCAAAGAAGCAAGCAAAGCAATTTCCCATTGCTACTGAAACTGTTTCTGACTCCTAGCATCATGCCATCCAGGAGACATTTCAATCTGGAAGAAGGTAGGATCCTGGGACTAGGTAAAGGATTTACTCCAAGCTTCAGACCCACATACCCACAAGTTTATAGAGTTAACTTGAAGGAAAATTTAAAGTGGATAGGGATCAGGTGACATGTAGAGAACACGGTAGGAAAGAAAAGGACTCAAGAGAAAAACCATAAGCATTTAATGAAAAAAATGATTAACATAGGGTACTATTTTGGACAGAATAATTAATACTTAAAGTTTCACTTTATGTTTCACAATTACAATGGACTTGAAGGTAGAGTGTTTAACCGACACAACAATCCTAACAATCAGGTAAGAATATACTCATTTTACAGATGAGAAACCAATACTCAGAGGTTAACTTGTTCAAAATAATATAGTTTACAATGGATAAAGTTGCAGTCAAAATATAAGCTTTTTTAATCATTCATTCATTCATTCATTCAGTCTTGGTGTTTCTATGCCTAGCTCCTCAATATAGTATAAATTTCTTTACAGTAGAGATTTTGATGCATCATTTTATTTATATAGACAGAAAACTTGCAAAAAATACTTGAATGAATAATTTTACTAAAAAAATAGAGCAATAAACATATGAGAATGGCAAAGAAATACAGGAGAGTTTCCCTTTACTTAAGTAAAGATGAATTTGAGAATCAACCATAAGACAAACTTCATGATTTGAAAAAGAAAAAATGTTTTAAATATATATCTGCTTTAGTACATTTAAACATATATGGTTTATATGTGTGTAAATTCCCTTAATTACTGTGCTAGATAGAAATTTATATTTTTTATACTTAAAAAGTCAGGCTGTATTAATACAAGACATTTATGATTTAAACTTTTGCCCAAAAAGTTATAATCAAAATGCATTTGGCAAATATTTTACCAAACCTTTCACTGTGTATGTGTGTGTATCTGTCTAAATGGAAAAAAAAAAATTTTATAGTACTTAGTAGGATAAAAAATTCTCTGTGCTACAAATGCAGCATTCTCAAAAGGCTATGTTCTGGTAACTATCATAATCCTTCAGAAATTGTTTATATTATGATTAAAAATCACTGTGCTCCTATATTCCCACAAATAGTTCATATGGTAAAGAAATCAGTAAACTTACTTTTATGCGTAACATCTTTAACATTTGCTCCCCTTTCTGTGCTTGTGATTAAATGTAACATTTTGAAATCCCAAAGTTCTGAGAAAAACATAAATCCTTGTCTCACAGCTGCTGTTTGACTCTGGAAACACATGCATTTTCTTTTCAAGCATCTACCATCAAAACTCCCAAAGGGGTTGGACTGGAGAACACCTGCATCTCTTCATTTAGTTCCAATAACAGAGCCTAAACTCCAAAATTACAAAAATAGAAGCTCTGTTCAGCTGTAGTTACATTTTGCCCCTAATTCCCGTGAACAAAAATGCTAGGAGCATGAAATCATTCAGGCAAGCTCTGTCATCAAGAGGATAAGATTTTTTGCACCAGAAGCCTAGTGGGAACATGATAGAAAACTGGCAACAATTACAGATAAACTACATAGTAAAGTCCTCAGGGAAGAGAGAGGAAATGTAATAAGATAGATGGGTATAATTTTTACACATTTATACCCAAACCACAAATGTGAATTGTCTTTAATTGCTACAATATATAAGCATTCTTACTCATGTGCCCTGTCAAAAATACTAAAAACATAACTTCAAGGCAATTCACTTAATTCTACATTATGAGGAGAATTTTCTGGAACAAAAAAACATTCCCCATAAATTAAAATTTACAATCTAAAATACCTCCTCCATTTAAAAAACTCCTTAACAATTCATATCCTAACCAACCAACTATGAATGGTCAAATAAGAGTGTGTGTGTTTGCTGATATATTTTAATCCAGAAAGAAACTTACCTCCCCAATTTAAACATGAATTTCCAGAGAACAGAATTATAATTGTGACTTTCCTTCCCAATAACAATGATCAAAAGTTGTACATATTTGATGGGTAAAACATAAAATAACTTTTAATATATGGCAATCCAGTAAAGTTAAAACCTTATATTTATTTCTGCAACTCATTATACCAGGGAATAGAAAGATCAGCTTAAACTGTATTATATTTAAATGACATTTTAAGAGGAACAGTTGTTTTAAATTATTTTTAAATATCCTCATAATCATTTAATTCTATTTTTCTAGTGTTAGGAAGAAATAGTTGTTTTGAGTTTTATATGTCAAAAGCAAATACAGCATGATCATCTTACTTACACAAGTGACTACAGCCAGATACTTTAAGAGATTATCATCTTTAATAATGGTGAACCAAAATCAATTAGATGAAATTTCACAGAAAAGTGACATTCTTCATGTAAATTCATACATTTATTTAGATTATAAAATAAAGAAAACTATCTTAACAGTAGTTTATGTTAAAAAGAATTCTAATTTCCAGTAGCACATAAGCTTAAGACAAATAGTAACTAAATAGAAGTTCATTATATATACCTGGGAAATACACTCTCTACTTTGTGCTATGTGGAGGACTGTGTTAAATTTTCTTTATTTGTTAATTTATTATTTACTTTTTTTTGGCTGCCTTGGGTCTTTGTTGATGTGTGCAGGCTTTCTCTAGTTGCAGTGAGCAGGGGCTAGCTACTCTTCAATGCGGTGCACAGGCTTCTCATTGCGGTGGCTTCTCTTGTTGAGGAGCAACAGGCACTAGGCACGCAGGCTTCAGTAGTTGTGGCACACAGGCTTAGTTGCTCTGTGGCATGTGGGATCTTCCGGGACCAGGGCCCGAACCTGTGTCCTGTGCATTGGCAGGCGGATTCTTAACCACTGCGCCACCAGGGAAGTCCTCGTGTTAAATTTTAATAGAAACATTTTCAAACGTAGTGGAAGTACGGCAATGACGCTGAAGGCAAATCATATGGGAAGCAACTAAAATAAATTTATTATGCTTAGCCTGGACTATTCAGTATTTTACCAAAAAAAAAAAAAGCTTTTGTAGAACATCTACAATATGCAGGGGAGAAAGAAGGAGCAATTAAGCTAGTGCTAGAATTTTCAGCATTAAGAGGTAAGTAGTGCCAGTAACTGAAATTGAATGATGGAGTATAAAATGGGGTGGGGGAGATTACACTGAGTTTTGTTTTAAACATGTTAGGCCATAGCAAAATATCCACAGGGCAATGGTCAAGAGGTGGCTAAAATTTGGAGTTTGGATCTCAAAAGAAAATAAATGGACAAAGAGATATACTCATATGGTTGGTTGCTAAACACACACACACACAAACACACACACACACACACACACACACACACACACGGTGTTGATGAAATCATGCCAATAGAAGAGGGCTGGTGACATAATATCAGAAACAACTGATATTTAAGGCACAAAGGAAACAAATGTATTTGAGGGGGGAAATGAATATGGTTAAGCAAGGAGAACCAAGAAACTACATTGTTGCAGTGTCCAGAATTGTGATCCTAAGCTTTTACCCTATAATGAATGATGTAGAACAGGGGTCCCCAACCCCTGGGCCATGGTCTGGTACCGGTCCGTGACGTGCTAGCAACCAAGCCGCACAGCAGGAGATGAGCACCCAGCAAAGCTTCATCTGTATTTACAGCTGCTCCCCATCGTTCACAGTACTGCCTGAGTTCCACCTCCTGTCAGATCAGCGGTGGCATTAGATTCTCATAGGAGTGCAAACCCTACTGTGAACTGCACGTGTGAGGGATCTAGGTTGCGCACGGCTTGTGAGAATCTAATGCCTGATGATCTAAAGTGGAGCTGAGGCGATGATGCTAGAGCTTGGGAGTGACTGCAAATACAGATTATCATCAGCAGAGAGGTTTGACTGCACAGGGACGATAATAAATCAACTGCTTGCAGACTCATATAAAAACCCTATCAGTGGGGATTACAGCGAAGATGGCGGAAGAGTAAGACGCGGAGATTACCTTCCTCCCCACAGATACATCAAAAATACATCTACACGTGGAACAACTCCTGCAGAAAACCTACTGAACGCTGGCAGAAGACCTCAGACCTGCCAAAAGGCAAGAAACTCCACACTCACCTGGGTAGGGCAAACAAACAAACAAAAAAACAGAGACAGAAGGATAGGGACGGGACCGGCACCAGTGGGAGGGAGCTGAGAAGCAGGAAAGGTTTCCACACACTAGGAAGACCCTTCGCAGGCGGAGACTGCGGGTGGCGGAGGAGAGAAGCTTCGGGATCGCGGAGGAGAACACAGCAACAGGGGCGCAGAGGGCAAAGCGGAGAAATTCCCGCATGGAGGATCGGCGCCGACCGGCACTCACCAGCCCGAGAGGCATGTCTGCTACCCCGGTGCGGGCGGGGCTGGGAGCTGAGGCTCGGGCATGGGCTTCAGTTGGAGCACAGGGAGAGGACTGGGGTTGGCGGTGTGAACACAGCCTGCAGGGGGTTAGTGCACCACGGCTAGCCGGGAGGGAGTCCGGTAAAAAGTCTGGACCTGCCGAAGAGGCAAGAGACCTTTTCTTTCCTCTTTGTTTACTGGTGCGCTAGGAGAGGGGATTAAGAGCGCTGCTTAAAGGAGCTCCAGAGACGGGAGCGAGCCGCGACTAACAGCGCGGACCCCAGAGACGGTCCTGAGACATTAAGGCTGCTGCTGCCGCCACCAAGAAGCCTGTGTGCGAGAACAGGTCACTCTCCACACCTCCCCTCCCGGAGCCTGTGCAGCCCGCCAACGCCAGGGCCCAGTGATCCAGGGACAACTTCCTCGGGAGAACGCACAGCGCGCTTCTGGCTGGTGCAACGTCCCGCGGGCCTCTGCCACCGCAGGCTCGCCCCGCGCTCCGTGCCCCTCCCTCCCCACGGCCTGAGTGAGCCAGAGCCCCCGAGTCAGCGGCTCCTTTAACCCAGTCCTGTCGGAGCGAAGAGCAGACACGCCCCGGCGACCTACACGCAGGGCCGGGGCCAAATCCACAGCTGAGCCCCGGGAGCTGTGCAAACAAAGAAGAGAAAGGGAAAACTACCAGCATCCTCAGGAGCACCGGATTGGATCCCCACGGTCAACCTGATGTAGCCTACATCTGTGTAATACATCAATAGACAACGAATCATCCCAAATTGAGGAGGTGGACTTTGAGAGCAAGATTTATTTATTTTTTCCCCTTTTCCTCTTTTTATGAGTGTGTATGTGTATTTTTCTGTGTGAGATTTTCTCTGTATAGCTTTGCTTTCACCGTTAGTACTAGGGTTCCGTTTGGGTTTTTTTTAACTTTAAAAAATTTTTTTTCTACCTTAATAATTTTTTATTTTAATAACCTTATTTTATCTAACATTATTCTATTTTATCCTTCCTTTCTCTCTCTATTTCTCCTCTCTCTCTCTCTTTCTTTCTTCCTTTCTACTTTTTCTCCTTTTTATTCTGAGCCGTGTGGATGAAAGGCTCTTGGGGCTGCAGCCAGGAGTCAGTGCTGTGCCTCTGAGGTGCGAGAGCCAACTTCAGGACACCGCTCTACAAGAGACCTCGCAACCCCACATAATATCAAACGGTGAAAATGTCCCAGAGATCTCCATCTCAACACCAGCACCCAATTTCACTCAAAGACCAGCAAGCTACAGTGCTGGACACCCTATGCCAAACAATTAGCAAGAGAGGAACACAACACCACCCGTTAGCAGAGAGGCTGCCTAAAATCATAATAAGTCCACAGACACCCCAAAACACACGACCTGACATGGACCTGCCCACCAGAAAGACAAGATCAAGCCTCATCCATCAGAACACAGGCACCAGTCCCCTCCACCAGGAAGCCTACACAACCCACTGAACCAACTTTAGCCACTGGGGACAGACACCAAAAACAACAGGAACTACGAACCTGCAGCCTGAAAAAAGGAGACCCCAAACACAGTAAGATAAGCAAAATGAGAAGACAGAAAAACACCCACCAGATGAAGGAGCAAGATAAAAACCCACCAGACCTAACAAATGAAGAGGAAATAGGCAGTCTATCTGAAAAAGAATTCACAATACTGATAGTAAACATGATCCAAAACCTTGGAAATAGAATTAACAAGGACCTAGAAGAACTAAAGATGAAACAAGCAACAATGAACAGGACAATAAATGAAATTAAAAATACGCTAGATGAGATCAATAGCAGAATAACTGAGGCAGAAGAACGGAAAAGTGACCTGGAAGATAAAATAGTGGAAATAACTACTGCAGAGCAGAATAAGGAAAAAAGAATGACAAGAACTGAGGACAGTCTCAGAGACCTCTGGGACAACATTAAACGCATCAACATTTGAATTATAGGGGTTCCAGAAAAAGAACAGAAAAAGAAAGGGAGTGAGAAAATATTTGAAGAGATTATAGTTGAAAGCTTCCCTAATATGGGAAAGGAAATAGTTAATCAAGTCCAGGAAGCA
>RJWK010055922.1:0-14588 GCA_004363435.1 Platanista minor
GTCGTGGCCTCTCCCGTTGCGGAGCACAGGCTCCGGATGCGCAGGCTCAGCGGCCATGGCTCACGGGCCTAGACGCTCCGCGGCATGTGGGATCCTCCCGGACCGGGGCACGAACCCACGTCCCCTGCCTCGGCAGGCGGACTCTCAACCACTGCGCCACCAGGGAAGCCCTACTTTACTTTTATCAACGTAATGCACACACATAATTTCCAAACTGAACGGCTCACAATTAAAATGGCAGACCTCTGCCCTCCCTGCCCTCCCAATTCTTGAGTCCCAGGAACCAAAGGCAATCACTTTCAACCCTTTTAGCTGTTTTATGGGGTTTTTGTAGGATTTACATTCATATTTTAACAAATATTCTTCAACTGCACTTTCTGACCCATTTTTACTGTCTCTGGGCTTCCTACTGTAGAAAGTGAGGATTTAGCTCTCTTGCCTTCTACACACACTTCCCAGCAACCCCACCAAATCCTGTCAATTTAACTACATCAGTTTTTAGTTGCAATAACACTCAGCATTTGCATTACACTATTATGTCTGTTTAAGTACTGTTCAAAGCTGAACCCCATCATAAGAGACTACTACAAGCAACTATATGCCAACAAAATGGATAACCTGGAAGAAATGGACAAATTCTTGGAAAGGTACAACTTTCCAAGATTGAACCAGGAAGAATTAGAAAATATAAACAGACCAATCACAGGTAATGAAATTGAAACTGTAATTAGAAATCTTCCGACAAACACAAGTCCAGGACTAGATGGCTTCCCAGGCAAATTCCATCAAACATTTAGAGAAGCGCTAACACCCATCCTTTTCAAACTCTTCCAAAAAACTGCAGAGGGAGGAACACTCCCAAACTTGTTCTACGAGGCCACCATCACCCCAATACCAAAACCAGACAAAGATATCACACAAAAAAATTACAGACCAATATCACTGATGAACACAGATGCAAAAATCCTCAACCAAATACTCGGAAACAGGATCCAACAACACATTAAAAAGCTCATACACCATGATCAAGTGGGATTTATCCCAGGGATGCAAGGATTCTTCAATATACGCAAAACAATCAATGTGATACACCATATTAACAAATTGAAGAACAAAAACCATCTCAATGACCATCTCAATGAATGCAGAAAAAGCTTTTGACAAAATTCAACACCCATTTATGATAAAAACTCTCCAGAAAGTGGGCATAGAAGGAACTTACCTCAACGTATTAAAAGCCATATATGACAAACCCACAACAAACATCATTCTCAATGGTGAAAAACTGAAAGCATTTCTTCTAAGATCAGGAACAAGACAAGGATGTTCACTCTCACCACTATTATTCAACATAGTATTGGAAGTCCTAGCCACAGCAATCAGAAAAGAAAAAGAAATAAAAGGAATACAAATTGGAAAAGAAGAAGTAAAACTGTCACTGTTTGCCAATGACATGATATTATACATAAAAAATCTAAAGATGCCACCAGAAAACTACTAGAACTAATCAATGAATTTGGTAAGGTTGCAGGATACAAAATTAATGCACAGAAATCTCTTGCATTCCTATACACTAACAACGAAAGATCGGAAAGAGAAATTAAGGAAACAATCCCATTTACCATTGCAACAAAAAGAATAAAACATCTAGGAATAAACCTACCTAAGGAGGCAAAAGACCTGTACTCAGAAACTATAAAACACTGATGAAAGAAATCAAAGATGACACAAATAGATGGCAAGATACACCATGTTCCTAGCTGGAAAAATCAATATTATGAAAATGACTATACTACCCAAAGCAATCTACAGATTCAATGCAATCCCTATCAAATTACCAATGGCATTTTTCACAGAACTAGAACAAGAAATTTTACAATTTGTATGGAAACACAAAAGACCCCAAATAGCCAAAGCAATCTTAAGAAAAATGAAGCTGGAGGAATCAGGCTCCCTGACTTCAGACTATACTACAAAGCTACAGTAATCAAAACAGTACAGCACTGGCACAGAAACAGAAATATGGATCAGGGGAACAGGATAGAAAGCCCAGAGATAAACCCACGCATATATAGTCACCTTATCTTTGACAAAGGAGGCAAGAATATACAATGGAAAAAGGACAGCCTCTTCAATAAGTGGTTCAGGGAAAACTACACAGCTACATGTAAAAGAATGAAATTAGAACATTACCTAACACCATACACAAAAATAAACCCAAAATGGATGGATTAAAGACCTAAATGTAAGGCCAGACACTATCAAACTCTTAGAGGAAAACATAGGCAGAACACTCTATGACATAAATCACAGCCAAGATCCTTTTTGACCCACCTCCTAGAGTAATGAAAATAAAAACAAAAATAAGCAAATGGGACCTAACGAAATTTAAAAGCTTTTGCACAGCATAGGAAACCATAATCAAGACCAAAAGACAACCCTCAGAATGGGAGAAAATATTTGCAAATGAAGCAACTGACAAAGGATTAATCTCCAAAATTTACAAGTAGCTCATGCAGCTCAATATCAAAATAACAACCCAATCCAAAAATGGGCAGAAGACCTAAACAGACATTTCTCCAAAGAAAACATACAGATGGCCAACAAATACATGAAAAGATGCTCAGCATCACTAATCATTAGAGAAATGCAAATCAAAACCACAGTGAGGTAACACCTCACACCAGTCAGAATGGCCATCATCAAAAAATCTACAAACAATAAATCCTGGAAAGGGTGTGGAGAAAAGGGAACCCTCCTGCACTGTTGGGGGAATGTAAATTGAGACAGCCACTGTGGAGAACAGTATGGAAGTTCCTTAATAAACTAAAAGTAGAGCTACCATATGACCCAGCAATCCCACTCCTGGGCATATACCCTGAGAAAACCATAATTCAAAGAGTCTTGTGCCACAATGTTCACTGCAGCACTATTTACAATAGCCAGGACATGGAAGCAACCTAAGTGTCCATCGACTGATGAATAGATAAAGAAGATTTGGCACATATATACAATGGAATACTACTCAGCCATAAAAAGGAACGAAATTGAGTTATTTGTAGCAAAGTCGATGGACCTAGAGTTTTTCATACAGAGTGAAGTCAGAAAGAGAAAAACAAATACCGTATGCTAACACATATATATGGAATCTAAAAAAGCAGTACTGATGAACCTAGTGGCAGTGCAGGAATAAAGACGCAGGCATAGAGAACAGACTTGAAGACACAGCAGGGGAAGGGGAAGCTGGGACGAACTGAGAGAGTAGCACTGACATATATATACTACTCAACGTAAAATGGATAGCTAGTGGGAAGCTGCCGCATAGCACAGGGAGATCAGCTCGGTGCTTTGTGACCACCTAGGGGGGTGGAATAGGGAGGGCGGGAGGGAGATGCAAGAGGGAGGGGATATGGGGTATATGTATACGTATAGCTGATTCAATTTGTTATACAGCAGAAACTAACACAATATTGTAAAGCAATTATACTCCAATAAAGATGTGGGGAAAAAAAGCTGAGCCCCATGATGTACTGTAATTATATTTCTTTTCTTGTGCAACCTTTTGTCTTTCCTAATGTTAATAATTACCTCAATTTTCCATTTGACTGATTTTTTTCAGGTCTCTAACACTCATTCCCCCCATACTCTAGTACAGAACCAGAATTCTCATCTCATCAAAGGTAAACACACTAGGTGATCTCTCTGATTTGCTGCTATTTCCTTCTCTCCTGCCTCTCCATCCCCACCTGATCTGGAAAGGCTGTTCTCCAGGCCTCACGCAGGTGCTATGCAGATGTCACCTGGAACATGCCTTCTCCTCCCATCAGGGAACTTCCTTCCCTTTCCCCTGCTCCCTGCACAGTGTTTGGCATGTTCCTGTAAGGAAGTCCCCTTCACTTCTTCCAGGGACTAACCAAGAGAGAGTCATGGGAGGCCAATTTTTGAGACCTTTCATGTCTGTCTGAAAATAGCCTTATTCTACTCTTGCCTTTGGCTGACAATTCAGCCAGTTCCGGGATTCCAGACTGGAGGCTGTTTTCCCTCAACTTTGGGGGTAAAGCTCTATTTCTTCTACATTGCACTACTGCAGTTGAGAAGTCAGATTCCTGAACCTTTGTATGTGACCTACTTTTTCTCTCTGTTAAACCCTGTAGCAAAAATGTCTGTTATTCACAGACTTTATCAAATATGTTTTGGAATTGGTCCTTTGTTATATATTGCACTGAACGTACCCCTTCTCTGTGGAAATTTATGTCCTTCAATTTTGAAAGAGTATTCCATATCATTCTCCTTTAGTTTTGTCTTCTGCATTTTTATTTTCTTTCTAAACCTCTTACTAATCAGATTTTGGGCTTCCTAGAAGGAGCCTCTCGTTTCCCCCTCTTGTCTCTCATGTTTTCCGTCGTCAACATTCCAACTCTTCACTGAATTTTTAATTTCTGCTATCAATTTCCAAGCCCTCTCTCACAGATGCAATATCTTCTCTAACCTCTCAAAGAATACCAATTATAGTTTATTGACCTTTTTCTCCTCTCTGCATTTCTCTCTGTTTTCCCTGACTGTGTATTTGTTTTGGTCCCATTTGTTCGTGTTAGAGATGACCCTCAATGGGTGGTGATCCTTGGCTGTGCCCGTGGGACCCAAAAAAGGTGAACTTATGTCTTATCTCCTCAACTGGTCAGTTTCCCAGAGAAGAACCTTCTAGTCCTCTAATCCAGGGATGGAGGGATACAAGCCTGGTTGTCAGAGCTCTGGGTGCCCAGAAGGGAGGTGGTGCCTTTCTACACGTAGACGTTTACATAACACTCCTATTTTCTCCAAAGTGTCTCACCTGCACTCTCACCTGTATGTGCTGTTTTCAAGCCCGGCACGTCTCTGCTCTAATTTCTCCAGACAATATATCTACCAGGGGTGTCTGCTGTCCAGCAGGCTGGGGAGAGAGGGAGTCCAACTACTCCTTACCTGGGTTCCCACCGTCCCCAGTGCCAACGTCTCCCTCACCTGCCCTTTGTACAGCTTGGGGTGCCACCTGCAGAGCCTCTGGGTCCTAACCACAGTCACTCTCCCCAGGCTGCTTCCCTCCCTGTGGGCACCTGGCTCTCAGCCTCCTCCCCCTCTGCCAATTCAACTTCCACCCATCCAAACCTCCCTGTCAAGCCTCTGAACTTGTGCCGACACTCCTCATCCATCAAGCCTCATTTCCCAACTTCCTTGTCCGAGTGGATTTATGCCTTTCTTATTTGCTGCCTAATCTGGGTAATCTTAGGAAGCAGAGATAAACAAGTGTGTTCAAACTGCCATGTAGAGCCTTCAGTCCAAAAATCTTTTTATCATGAAAAACAAACTCAGAAGTCTCGGTTAGAGAACTCTCTAAATAGAGTGACACCCTCATTGGTTAATGAGGGTATGACTAAACGGTCATATGTTGGCAAAAGTATTAGGTTCAATTTTTGAGTCTATAAATCATAATTTATAGAGGATATGGAGAGAATTTACATGGGAAAAAAACAGTAATTAGAGAAGTTGGAAGCTGGCTTAAGAGAAAGAGCTAAACAAACAGATTATACCACAAAGAGAAGGGTGGTGTGGGATTTAGCAATGGCCATCAGGCAGGTGGAGGATTATTATAGACACAAGATGCTTGGCCCAATTTCTCTGTTTCCATTTGAAACAGAGTAAGAAAATGCACTTAAGACATAGCATAAGGAAAATTCACTGACAGTGAAGTATATTAAACATTACCAGGGGAGGGTGTGGAATTTTATTTTCTGGAATTATATTAAAAGCGAGAATAGTCCACTTCTTAGAGGTAAAATCCTGCACTAGATGACCTCTTAAAATTCTTCCAGCTGCATGTTTCTTTTCTCTCCAATAGACCTGCATGCAGAAAATAATCACTGCTGTTTCAAGCTTTTTTTTTTTTTGCTAATAGAAACATTCTTCTGTGAATAAGAAAGATTATTTTTAAAGCAAGTTCAATTCAATTTCAAGATTCATGCTTGCAAGTTACAATAATTTTTTAGCGAAATTAAAGACTGACTTTCTACGCATTAAAAGCATGACTACATTTAAAATGTGGGTGATCACTTCAATACTGAGACAAACATCATCATTGCTAAAGTTTTAGATTCTGCTTTGCAATAAGATGCACATTTACAAAGTATTAGTTTCCACGTGTAAAAAGACTCACAAAGACAACAGAGTGCTTATTAGAAGTCTTCTCCTTTCCCATTCACCTTCGATAACACACTGACCAAGCGCAGGACGGTGGCTACTAAGGGGCTACCGGGAGGGACAGAGGCAGAGGAGGATGCATGTACGATGGACGGAAACCACATCGCAAGGTCAGGTTAAGGCTCAACCACATGGCCCTGCCTCCATCACGTGCTTGATTTTCACATTGTTGCTAAAGAAACATGGGTTTGTGTCTATTTATTTTTAGTACAGAAATTTGAGCCTGACCTCATACCACGCACAAGAGTCAATTCCAGGCAGAAGACCTAAATGTGAGAGACAAAGGTTTAGAAAAAAAAAATACAATCACACCTTCTTGACCTCTGATTAGGAAAAGATTTATTACATAAGACAGATAAAGCACTAACCACAAATACTGATTAGACCACAATAAAAATATTTGTTTATTAAAGGATACCCCAACGGAAGTAAAAAGGCAAGTCACAGAGTGGCAAAAGCTGTTTGTAACACATAAAACTGACAGATAATTTGAACCCAAAACACATGTTTTAAAAACCCTACAAATCAAAAAGAAAAAGATAACCCAACAGTGAAGAAGAAATCCAAATGGCCACATGACATGTAAAAATGAGTTCAACTCAGCCATCAGCAAAATATAAAGAAAAACTACAAAGAGATGCCACTCTATACCTATCAGAATAACAATTTTTAAAATCTGACAATATGCTGCATTAATTGCCAAAACACCTTCAGAACTGTTGGCAGCATCTAGTAAAGCTGAAGACATGCATACTCCAAGACCAGCAATTCCACTCCCCAGTAACCACCTGGCAGAACCACGAGGACACATTTATCAGGATACCCGTACAAGAATGCTCCTAGCAGCATCACAACAGTGTAAAACTGGAAACTAGTCAAATGTCCACAAACAGTAGACTGGCTAAAGAAACTGTCATATATTCACATAATGGAATATTTTGCAGCAATGAGGATGAATGAACTACAGCTACAGGTAACCATGGGAATAAACCCCACACAAATGAAGGCAAGCAAAAGAAGCCCAAAAGATGACTCCATTTAAACATGATTCTAAATCATGATTCAACTTAAATCAATTCCCCAAAAGTCACTAGGAATCCATACTTAGTTAAAACTATAAAGAAATCCAAGGCAGTAATAACCTTACAAATCTGGCCAGCGGTTACTTGAGGGTGACAGAGGCACTGTGACTGAGGAAGGACATGGCAGAGCTTCTGCGGGGCTGGGCTGCCCTGTGTCTTGATCTGGGCAGTGATTCACAGGTATTCACTTTAAGTAACTCTTTGAGCTGTACATGTACGATTTACTTCTCTTTATTAGTTTTTATTTAAAAATCTAAGTAGTTAAAGAAAACAAATACAGCATTACATAAAGTAGATACTGAGTCCTTACCCCACACTGACAAAGTAACTACTGTTAACAATTTGGTGTGTTTCTTTCCAGACGTGCCTGCATGCTTTTTCTAGAACTTAAAAAAATAAACTGAGAAGGGATCCAAAATGGAATCATACAACACCAACTCACTGCAGAAAGGCTACAAGGAGATGTCACTGTAAACTCCTTCTCATCTGAGTGAATCCAAACTCCAGTGAGGCTGCTGAGACTCATAAGCAGTTACTGCAAGGTCCCAGGATATAAGGTTAACATACAAAAGTCAGTCACTTTTCTGTATACAAGCAATGCACAGATGGAAACTAAAATCAGTATCGTTTACACTAGTGCCCCCGAATGTGAAACAAACACTGTGGTATAAATATAACAAAAATGTAAAAGATCTATGTGAGGCAAACTGCAAATCTGTGATTAAGAAAATCAAAAAAGAACTAAATTAATGGAGAGATTTTCCATGTTCAAGGATAGGAAGACTCAATATTGTCAAGATGTCAGTTCTTGCCCTCCTGATCTATGAAGTCAATGCAATCCCAGTCAAAATCCCAGCAAGTTATTTTACAGATATTGAGAAACTGATTCTAAAGTTTATATGGAGAGACAGAAGACCCAGAATAGCCAATGCAAAATTGAAGGAGAAAAACAAAGTTGAAAGACTGATACTACCCAACTTCAAGACTTACTATAAAGCTACAGTAATCAAGACTGTGGTATTGATGAAAGAACAGACAGATAAATCAATGAAACAGAAGAGACAGCACAGAAATGGACCCACATAAACACAGTCAACTGGGCTTTCCTGGTGGCGCCAGTGGTTGAGAGTCCACCTGCTGATGCAGGGGACGCGGGTTTGTGTCCCGGTCTGGGAAGATCCCACATGCCGTGGAGCGGCTGGGCCCGTGAGCCATGGCCGCTGAGCCTGTGCGTCCGGAGCCTGTGCTCCACAATGGGAGAGGCCACAACAGTGAGAGGCCCGCGTACTGCAAAAAAAACAAAAAACAAAAACAAAAAAAAAACACACAGTCAACTGATCTTTGACAAAGGAGCAAAGGCAATACAGTGGAGCAAAGACAGTCTTTTGACAAATAATGCTGGAACAACTGGACATCCACATGCAAAAACATGAATCTAGACACACCCTTTCACAAAAAGTAAATCAAAATGGGTCACAGACCTAAGTGTAAAATGCAAAACTATAAAGCTCCTAGAAGATGACATAGGGGGAAACACAGAAGACCTTGGATGTAGCAATGAGTATTTTAGCTACAAAACCAAATGCACAACCCATAAAAGAAAAAGTTGATGAGCTGGGCTACATTAAAATTAAAATCTTCTGCTCTGCTAAAGACAATGTCAAAAGAATGAGAAGACAAGCCACAGACTGGGGAAAAAATTTGCAAATACGCAGCTGATAAAAGACTGTCACCCAAAATATATGAAGAACTCTTAAAAGTCAACAAGAAGAAAACAAAAAACCTGATTAAAAAATGGGCCAACAATCTTAACAGACAGCTCAACAAAGAAGATATACAGATAGCAGATAAGCACATGAAAAGATACTCAACATCATATGTCATCAGGGAAGTGTAAATTAAAACAACAATGATACCACTATACACCCATTAGAACGGCCAAAATCCCAAACGCTGACAACACCGAATGCTGGCAAGGATGTGGAGCAACAGGAACTCTCATTCACTCCTGGTGGGAATGCAAGATGGTGCAGCCCCACTTTGGAAGACAGTTTGGCTGTTTCTTATAAAACTAAACATACTCTTAGTATAGAATCCAGCTGTCATACTCCTTGGCATTTACCCAAAGGAGTTGAAAAATGTATGTCTACATAAAAACCTGCATATGGATTTTATAGATACTTTATTCATAACTGTAAAACTTGGAAGCAAGCAAGATGTCCTTCAGTAGGTGAACAAATAAACTGTGGTACATCCGGACAAGGAAATATTATTCACTGCTAAAAACAAACGAGCTCTGAAGCCATGAAAGACATGGAGAAAACTTGAGTGCACGTTACTAAGTGAAAGAAGCCAATCTGAAAAGGCTACACACACTGTAGTATAAGTCCAACTACATGAAATGCTGCAAAAAAAAAAAAAAAGAAAAAAAGAAAACCCGAAAAACTGTGGAGATAATTAAATATCAGTGGTTGCAAAGGATGGTGGGGTGGGGAACTGATGCTGAGATGGAACACAGGATTTTTAGGGCAGTGAAAATACACTGTATGATAATATAAAGATGGAAATGGGTCATTATATCAATACATTTGTCCAAATCCACAGAATATACAACACCAAGGGTGCTTATGACGTGTCAATGTAGGTTCATCAACTATACCATGTGTACCACTCTGGTAGGGATGTTGACAATGGGCGAGGCTATGCATGCATGGGAACAGAGGGTATATGAGAAATTTCTGCACCGTTAAAAGAAGTTTTTAAAATGTAATTATTATTCTCAGAGAGCTGAGAAAATACTGCATCCATAAAATAAATACAGGATGTTATGAAAAACTCAATCACAGAACAAAAAAGGAATACACCCACAAAAGTCTTTTTAATCAATAAAAGATTGGAAGATAAAGCAGAGAAAACCATCCAGAATATAGAAAAAGAAAATACAGGCATCTAAAAGATGATTTCCAGTTTGTCCAACTGTCCATCATCTAACAGAAGTTCTAGAAAAAGTGAACAGAGAAAATGGGAGAAAGTTAGTAGGAGAAATTGGAAAATTAATGAAATAAAACACACAGACACACACTCCTGAACACAATATGGAGAAATTTCAGGACCCCAAAGTAAAGAAAATATTCTAAAGGTCTCCAAAGAGAAAGCACAGGTCACCTGCAAAGGAAAGACAACTAGATCGTTATCAGGCTTATCAGCAGCACTGGACACCAAAGTGGAGCAGTGTCTCAAAGCTCTGAGGGAAAAGCAATGTATCAACTTATCAAATAAACCGTATCAATATGGGCAACTGGAAAGTCTGTGGACATGACAGAAGGGGACAGGGAGAAGGGGGAGAGGTCCCGGGACCTCAGCCTACAAGTCAGGGACCAGGTGACTCCAACTGGAGAGATGAAACAAGATACACAATAAAGCTATGTTACTTAAATTACTGAAATAGGGGAATTAAAGACTGTGATACAACTACACTGGGTAAAGCGGGAAGGAGAGACGGGAAAGTATGGCAGGAAACCAGCAGACACTGTCCGAACTGGTGGATGAAGAAATAACAGCGTGAGTGTAGAACTCAGATATATGGCAAGAGCCACCAGAAGAAGCAGTTACAGGTGTTAAAAGGGTTTCCTTTTGGCAGGAAGGGAAGGGGACTAAGCCATGCTGCACTACTTGACTTTTTAACCATGGGCATGAGTTACTTCGATAAAAATTTTAAAAGAAGCTATATCATAAAACACATTTATAAGTCAGTTATTGATGTGCTGTTGCAGCGGAGGTTGGGAGTGCCTCGGGGGATGAGTAGTAGGGCCCCCAACCAAGACAGCTCTCAGAGAGCACACCAGGCTGAGGGCAACGTGAAGAAGCTGGTGGAGGGACTTCCCTGGCGGCCCCGTGGGTACGACTCTGCGCTCCCAAGGCAGGGGGCCCGGGTTCCATCCCTGGTCAGGAAACTGGATCCCGCACGCAGCCGTAATGAAAAGATCACGCACACGGCAACAAAGATCCTGCGTGCCACAACTAAAAAGACCCCGCGGGCTGCAACGAAGACCCGGCGCAGCCAAATAAGTAGATAAGACCATACTAAAAAAAAGAAGAATCTGGTGGAGAACCTGTAGAGGACGGGGTGACTGACAGCCAGGAGGACAGGACTAAGGGGACTTGGAGACACAGGTCAAAGCTGCGGGGAGGGGCGTGGGCTGGAGCCGACAGCTCACAGGCATCTGTCCACAGGCTGGTAAAAAGGCGGGAGGGAGGCTATCTGCGAAGAATATGCGATGGGATCAAAGGAGTGGCCAAGGGTAAACCCTGGAGAAGATCCAGGTGGTGTGGAGGGAGACCCAGGAAGGTCTGCTGTCACGGGAGCTGGAGGGGTGGAGTCTGAAGAAGGAAAATGACAAACGTATCAGATGCAACAGAGAGGTCGCTTTACAGGACCATAACTCTCACACTTTTCAAGGTCTCCTATGCTACCTGTAAGCACTCTGATCTAAGGATCTGAAGTCTACGCATAGACTGAAGCATAATTCCCACACAGCTAATAAGGGGTTAAGACGGGACCTTGACGTCAGCTTAACTGGAAACATCTCTGAGCATTCAAATCAAACCGTCCTCGTGGTTAAGGTGCTGTTTCGTGTTCCAAACCCTACACATCTAGACTGTGCCCGCACCTAACAGGTGGCTGGGCTCCAGAACAACTAAGAAGATCCACTTCCACTCATACTTGCTTTCAGAATGAAATGCACTGTCACCTTTACAGACTCTGCCTAAAAAGATGGGATGCCTGCTTTGTGAGGAACCCTCAACCTGGTGTATAAACTACTGAAAATGCCACTTTTTGGAAACCCACCAACTCCATGCATTCCTCCCCTTGGTAACTCAGCGGTGGGGCTGGATCAGAAATTGGAGAAGTAAAACGTTTATCTTCATTCTGGAGTCCCATGTAAAAACCAGCCATCGGGAATGTCTATGCTGCGGTGTGTTTTTCCCTCAAAAATAAGAACAGCAATAACACTGAAAGTTACAATGAGAAGCAATAACAACATCTGGCGTTAACAGACTACATGAAAAGGAATATTTCATTAGTGAAGAAATCCTGATTGAGTATGTGTTCCTTGTATTTTATCAGAAGAAGGAAAAAAAACAGCCAGCAATCAGCATTCACGAAACCTAACGGATCTGCCTTTAGCATCAATTCAGAGTCAAGACTCAGTGTCACTGAACCAGAGCGAGGGACACTGTCTTCCAGGAGCACTGTCCTCTGGTCCGTTTAATGAGCTGGCACCATTGGAACACTGCATTGTTGGGAGTGTTCTGTATGCAAACTCCTCTCTGCTGTGAGCAGGCACAAACTAATAGATTCTCTCCTTCTTCCAGGATAATTTCTTTAGGGCCAACACGCCAAGCTACAACAGCCATATTAATGCCCCATCTATCTTGAAGCAAATCTAACCTCAAAAAGACTTAGCAAGGTTCAGGTCAATGCAGAGATTAAAGGAAAACATTATGAAGTTTTCAGGTGGAAACTGAAACTGAACCAGGTGCAGGCATTTAAAGTCAATCCTCTGCCAAGTTAGTGACACCTGTGGGCAGGTGGGCTGTAAACAAACCTTCCATCACTGCAGATAAGAAGCACGTCTGCCCAGCAAACAGCCTGAAGCCTTGACTCAAAAACAACCCTGAGAAAGGGCAAAAGCACATTCCGGCAAAGCATTCTAAGGAGGGGTAGTCGGGTGGAAGGGAACAGGCAGAACTGTGCGGGGCCTGGATCTCCCCTGTATCCCACACCCAATTCTTCTGCCAATCTCGTTGCTGAACCTTTAAAATATATCAAGAAGTCATCACACTGTCTCTCTCGCTCGCTACTCCTGGTTTCACGCCATCAAACTGCAGCCACCTCCCCTCCCCACCAAGCCCTCTTCCATCCTGGTCTCTCTTCAGACGTTTCTACAGCAGCCGGAGGGCACCCTTCAAACCTGCATTCAGACTGCGTTGTTTCCCTGCTCAAAACTCTGCAATGCCTTCCAACACTTAGAGTAAATCCTGAGGTTCTCAGCAGGCCTCTGTCCCTGGTGACATGTCCCAGGCCTCACCCCACCTCCTGGCCCACGTCCCCTGCCCACCTGCCTCCACCCCCTGACCTGGTGGCCCAGAACACGGAGCATCTGTGCTTCCTATTCCCTTTTCCTAGAACATTCTTCCCCAAGACCACGGGCTCACTCCCTCATTTCAAAGGTCACTTCCTCAGTGAGACTTTCCTTGACCACCCTACTCGACAGCATCCCTGTCACCTTCACGCCCACCTCCCACCTCATTTCTCTTCTTCCCACTTCTCCACACCTGTCACTTTATCACATAGCTCTTTGCTACTGCCAGTCTCCTACTCTGGAATACAAATCCTGGGAGGAAAGCAAGGACTTTATTCACCACTGTATCCCCAGTATATAGAACAATTTCTCACACATAATAGGTTCTCAGTAAATGTGTGTTGAATAAAGGAATGAAGAAACAGACAAACAAATTTAGTCCCAACTCTAATAAACAGGCGCATCACTGGTCTCATCTCTGAGATGAAGAAGTAATACTGCATGGTTGCTGACGTCTCCTCTTATTCTAAGATGCTAATATTTCCTTCATCGGCTCATCACCACCATGAAACAGCAGGAAGCTACCATCCGATTAGTATGTATCATGTTGGCAGGTGTTCACGAAAACCACCTCTTAGCACACTTTCCTTTTTTATGGATTCGGGGTTCCTTAACATCCAATTTGTTTCAATGGTCAGTAATAGCCGTTTATACATATACACTCACCTGCACAGCCACTCCAGGGAGATAGGAACCCTTTTCTCATGCTGGCTACCTAGCTCTTTGTCCTTCCCAATACTATCTCAGAAATTTGGGGGGTTTTATAATTAGGGATGCACGGGTCCCCGTAGCTGAGCAAGTCATATCATCAGGGTTTCCAGGTGGTTTCTGAACACTCTCGCAAAGAATGTGCTGACATAGAGAAAGATATATATGATCTGGAAAGTTAATTAACATCAATCAAAATTATAATATAGGCGGAGATTACCTTCTTCCCCACAGATACACCAGAAATACAGCTACACGTGGAACAACTCCTGCAGAACACCTACTGAACGCGGGCAGAAGACCTCAGACCTCCCAAAAGGCAAGAAACTCCACACTTACCTGGGTAGGGCAAACAAAAAAACCCTAAAAACAGAGACAGAGGATAGGGACGGGACCGGCACCAGTGGGAGGGAGCTGT
>RJWK010055923.1:0-14588 GCA_004363435.1 Platanista minor
GCAGGACATGTCCCTCAGCCTCAGCAGTCCTGCTCGCCCACAGCCTCTCGCGGGGGTCACTGGGGGGCCTGGATGCCCTCGTCCATCTCTGCCTTCGAGGGCACGTGCGTCTCCATCCCCTGCCGCTTCGACTTCCCCGACGAGCTGCGGCCAGCCGTTGTGCACGGCGTCTGGTACTTCAATAGCCCCTACCCGAAAAACTACCCACCAGTGGTCTTCAAGTCACGCACCCAAGTCGTCCACGAGAGCTTCCAGGGCCGCAGCCGCCTCCTAGGGGACCTGGGCCTGCGCAACTGCACCCTCTTGCTCAGCAACCTCAGCCCCGAGCTGGGCGGCAAGTACTACTTCCGCGGGGACCTGGGGGGCTACAACCAGTACACCTTCTCCGAGCACAGCGTCCTGGACATCATCAGTGAGTTCCCAGGGGCTGTGCAGATGCCGTGGGGCTGGGGCCATGCAGGGGGAGAAGGAAGTCCTCCTGGCACCTTTCCAGGGAGGTCTAGCTGGCAGGACCAGGGACTTGTTGGTTTGGCTGTGGGGAGGGGTGCAAACCCCCCTGCCCACACGGACCAGGCAGATGACTGAAACGGGCAAAGCAGGGCTCTCAGAGGAAAGCAGTGCTCCTACTCTTCCAGAAACACCTGGGGTAAAGGCAGAGGGCCCAGGAGTTGGGGTCAGGCCTCTGGATTCCTATGTTAGCTGGGCCACTGAGGGCAAGTTAACTTCTCTGGGCCTTGTTTTCCTCTTCTGTAAAATGGGGTTAAGAACAGCACTCAAAGTTCAATGAGGGAATAGTTGTCAAGTGGGCAAAGCAGTGCCTGGCACATGGCGCCCAGCTCTATCTAAGTGGTGCTGGGTGAGAATGCAGGGTCATTGCTGTCAAGCATTCTGAGTTTTCCATTTGTCTGTTTGTTTGTTTTGGTTTTGGCTGTGCTACACGGCACGCGGGATCCTAGTTCCCTGACCAGGGACTGAACCCGTGCCCCCAGCAGTGGAAGCGCAGAGTCCTAACCACTGAAACACCAGGGAATTCCCGAATTTTCAAAGGGAACTGTGTATTTTTCTATGTTTTTTCAACATCAGCTGCTGATTCAGATATTTTTTTAAAAAATACCCTAAATTTAGGTCAAATAAAATACAGCTCTGGGCCAGTTTTGGCAATTAGAGTAGGGTCTACTGCCTCATTTCTGAGAGGCCCTGAGAGGCATTGGAACACTTAGACTCAGGTTTGCCATCAGCTCTGAGTCTGTATGAGGAGCCAGATTACAGCCCTGATGCAGAAAGAGAGCCCCCCCCCTTCAGCCGCCAGGCACAGCCAGACAGCTCCAGGACACACCACACACACACACACACACACACACACACACGCATGCACGCACGTGGAAGGTAAACCAAAGCAAACATGGGAAGCAGAGAGGTTTCTTGAGGAATATAATGTAGTGTCCAGAGCACAGACGATGAAGCCAGAGTGACAGGGACTGAAGCTCAGTTTTACCCCATGCTAGCTGTGGCCTCAGTTTCCTCATCTGCAAAATGAGCAAAATAACATTACCCACCTTCTACATGGCTGGAAGGACTGGCAAGTTACACACAGTAAAGTACTCAGACCACTATATTGTTGTTTCCGTTATTATTACATCTGCAGTTGGATCTGCGGAGGGCTTCTGGGTGAAGGGTACCCAGGAGGAGAGAAGGTTGCAGGGAATTCTGCATCCAAGGATGGGGAGGGGACCGGGTACCAGGACTGGGGTCGGACAATGTGGGGGTCCGATGCTGCTTCCTTCACCCTCCATCTCCCCGTCTCACTTAGACACCCCCAACATCATGGTCCCCCCAGAGGTTGTGGCAGGCACAGAAGTGGAGGTCAGCTGCATGGTGCCTGACAACTGCCCCGAGCTGCACCCGGAGCTGAGCTGGCTGGGCCACGAGGGGCTCGGGGAGCCGGCTGTGCTGGGGCGGCTCCGCGAGGACGAGGGCACCTGGGTGCAGGTGTCGCTGCTGCACTTCGTGCCCACCCGGGAGGCCAACGGCTACCGGCTGGGCTGCCAGGCCTCCTTCCCCAACACCACCCTGCAGTTCGAGGGCTACGCCAGCCTGGACGTCAAGTGTGAGCCTGGGTGCGCGGGCCGGGGCGCGGGCCGGGGGCGGGGTCTGCGGCCCGTGCCCGCTGACGTGCTGTGTCTCCGGCGCCGCAGACCCCCCGGTGATTGTGGAGATGAACTCCTCGGTGGAGGCCATCGAGGGCTCCCACGTCAGCCTGCTCTGTGGGGCCGACAGCAACCCGCCGCCGCTGCTGACCTGGATGCGGGACGGCACGGTGCTCCGGGAGGCGGTGACGGAGAGCCTGTCCCTGGAGCTGGACGAGGTGACGCCCGCGGAGGACGGCGTCTACGCCTGCCTGGCCGAGAACGCTTATGGCCAGGACAACCGCACCGTGGGGCTCAGCGTCATGTGTGAGTCGCCGCCCCCGCCCGGGGCGGAGCTGGGGGCCCAGTAGGGGGGCTGTCGGGACCATGCCCGTGGTTGAGGTGGAGATGGAGAGGAAGTTGCAGGTTAAGGAGTTCCTTCAATTTTTCCCACGAGTATCTGGTGAACACCTACTCTACACCACTCTCCTTGCTAGGACAAGATGGGAAGAGACAGAGGCAATCCCTGCCACCCAGGAAAGCCTGTTAAATTCAGTTTCCTGCGGGTAGAGCTGGGCCTGGCTCCGGGAATCTGCATTTTAAAATGAGCCCCATTGCAGTTCTGATGGGAGGGCTGAGGAGAACCCAGGCCTCCCCCAGCCCCTGAATATTATGGGGCCCCAGGGAGAGGGGGCCCGTCAGACAGGATTCTTAACTAGGAGCCAAGGAGAGGTCATTCATTCATTCATTCATTCACAAATATTTATTGAGGCAAAGTGCCCAGGGCTGGGGATAATAAAAATGACAGCACCGGCCAACATTTACTCAGCAGTTTCTGAGTGCCTTCCACAAATACTCTTCCCCTGGGGCCTCCCCACGGCTGGCTCCTGCTCACCTCCTTCTAGGCTTACTGCAGTCCTCCCTCACCATCCTAGTTAAAACTGTCAACTACCCCGATTTCCCATCCCACCTTTATTTTTCTGCAAAGCACTTATCCCCATCTTGCCAACGATATGTTTGATTTCCTTATATAGCATCTGTCCACGTGGGCAGGGATCTTCATCTACCCTGCTCAGGCTAAAACAGTGCTTGTCACAGTTGGTTCTCAGTTATGAGGTTGGGAATATTTTCAAGCCCATTTTCCAGATAAGAAAAATGGGGCCCAGAGGGGTCCACACACAGCTGGGAAGGGGTAGAGCCTGGATTCAAACACAAGCACTGTAGCTGCAGAGCCCCTGTCTTTGTAAACGAGACAGCCAGGCCTGGGGTTACCTGAGCCATCCTGAGCTGGTGTGCCCTGATTGGGGTGTCGGGGGTCACATTTGGGGGTGGGAGCTTCTGACCATCGGCCCCCTGTCCTACCCCCCAGATGCACCCTGGAAGCCGACGGTGAACGGGACAGTGGTGGCCGTGGAGGGGGAGACAGTCTCCATCTTGTGCTCCACACAGAGCAATCCGGATCCTATTCTTACCATCTTCAAGGAGAAGCAGATTCTGGCCACGGTCATCTATGAGAGCGAGCTGCAGCTGGAGCTGCCTGCCGTCATGCCTGAGGATGATGGAGAGTACTGGTGCGTGGCCGAGAACCAGTACGGTCAGAGGGCCACCGCCTTCAACTTATCCGTGGAGTGTGAGTACTCCCCTGCATCCGCTGCCCCTGCTGAGCGCAGCCGGGCTGGATTCCTGCCCACCCACCCCTGTGGTAGACGGCTCAATGGGGGACACCCAGGTTACCGGGAGGTACCCATGCATCCCAACCAGGGGTCAGCTTCGCTCCAGCAGATGAAGATGAGGAAGGGAGGGAAGCGGAATCCATAGCAAGAAAGTAAAAGTCCCACCTGAGAATACGGTATCCCCACATCCGGGTGTGGGCTTTTGACCGAGGAGATTTCTGAATCCTGTGGCCACAGCCCCTTTGCATTAATTAAAAGAATAACCACGACCTCTAACCCTTGTGGAGCATCGCTAGGCACCAGGCACTGTTGGAAGCTCTGTACAGGGAACCACTCTTTCGTTTTTGTTACATCCAATGAGGGAGGTTCTCTTACTGTCTCCTGTTTCCAGAGAAGGAAACTGAGGCCCTGAGAGGTTATGTCACTTGCCCAAAGTCACACAGCCAGAAAACGACAGAACTGAGATTCAAATACAGTGGTCTGGTTCCACTCTTCTGTACTGCCCATTGACCTCATCCTATGTTATGACATCAGAATGCATTGATCAAGCCGTTGTTATGTGCACGGGCTGTGTGGCTCAGTGGGAGGTGGGGGGTAGGACCAAGAGGACACCAAGCGTATTAACAGATAATAGTACAGCCAGAGAGATGAGACGGATGCATATAAAAAGCTAACTGTCTTGGGAATGAAGCCCATTGTTCCACTGCCAACCAGAGCCCTTCCCAACCTTCTATGGACATCACAGCCAGCACCCCACCCCCACCCTGGCCATCACTCGTCACTCGGGTCCTAGCTCCCAAGTCGCAGTTTCCACTCCCCCTCCTCCAGCAACTCCCTCTGGAATGTCACCTTCGTAGTTCCATTCCCCCTGCTTCCTCCCCAGCTCCAGCCTGGCCTCTGGCACTTGCCTCCAAATTATTCCACCTACAATGGTCCCTACCACACAAGCTTGCCAGAGGTTTTGAGCACAGTCCGTATACTCAATATGGCATGTGGCCGTAGTCAGTAGAGACAGATTATTCCTGGAGTGCCATCTTCCAGGGCAAGGTGATGGCCCCTACTGTTCTGCTAACCTTTCCTCTTTGGGCACCTTTCTTCCCAGTCTCTGCTCGCTCGCAGCTTCCAGTGTGATCATGCATATGGGTTGTGCGGGTACCCCGCCTTCTCCATACATGCCCACCCTTCTGCCTCACTCTTTTCCCCGTTAAACCTATATCCCAAGCCAGGGGTTCTTAGGTGTAGAGTCAGAGAACCCCCTGAGAATCTGATGGAAACCTCTGATCATACACACACCTCCAGCTCACGAATGTTTTCAGTCACAGACCCTCCTGTATAATAAGAGTGGTGGCAGCAAATGATCATTAAGGGCCTACTCTGGGCCAGGATTGCATCCCCTGCACGTGTTATTTTTCTGAGCCCTTGTGGTCGCCCCTTGAAGCAGCTACATGTTATCATCATCCCCTTTGAGGAGAAACTGAAGGTCAGAATTCCCCAAGGCCATGCAGCTGGAAGGCTGGCCAGTGCCAGGATTCTTCTGGACTCCTGTCTACCCAGTTCTTAAACCTCTGGCTGCTTCATCTCCCCTGCAGTCCTTGGTACCCAAGGCCTTCAATCTGCCGGAGGGGAGGAGCAGCTGTGCCTCCCACCCCACCCCCTGCTGAGCCGGTCACTGGGCTCCAAGGCCTGTGTCACTGTGCTTTTGCCCTCTGGGTGTCCAGCTTCAGGCCCCTCTCTGTCCCCAAAGTCTGCGTCCCCTAGCACCGGGGCGTCCGTGCTCACTGACAATGGGGGCTGCTCCTGAGCGGGGCAGGGCGGGGGGTGGGTTGGGTCCCAGCACAGCGTGCGACCTGCAGGGCACTCACCTCACTGAGACCTTGTGATGACTAGAAGACTGGTTTCAACCCTTTGCGCATATTGACCTATTTCATTCTCACAACAACGCGACTGGGGGCAGGGATTGCCCCTTCACCCGTTTAACAGGAGGAAACGGAAATGTTACTGGTGTCCAGCACCCGACAGAGCTGAATCGACCTGGGTCCGAATCCCAGCTCTGTCTCCATCTTGTGATGGAGATGTGCTTTGTGATCCCAGACGAGTGACTTCACCTTTGCTGAGCCCCGATTCTCTTCTCTGAAAAACGGGTATGACAGTATCTTACACTAAGGAAATTATGGTGAACGCCCAAAGTGCCTGACATGTCCCATGTGCCCCGTAAGTCTTAGACATCCTCTTAGCTTCCCACTCATCTCTCCTGTGAACTCCTGGCTGGGTATCCGCCTGCCTTCCTGCTGCCAAGGCTTTGCTCACTTGCTTCCTCTGCTGGAATGGTTCGATCCCTGGGTGGGATGTTAAGCTTTCTTTTTCTTTTTTTTTTCCGCTGCATAAGGTCTTTGTTGCTGCGCGGGCTTTCTCTAGTTGCGGCAAGCGGGGGCTACTCGTCGTTGCGGTGTGCAGGCTTCTCATTGCGGTGGCTTCTCTTGTTGCAGAGCATGGGCTCTAGGCGCATGGACTTCAGTAGCTGTGGCTCGTGGGCTCTAGAGCGCAGGCTCAGTAGTTGTGGCGCACGGGCTTAGTTGCTCCACGGCACGTGAGATCTTCCCAGACCAGGGATCAATCCCATGTCCTCTGCATTGGAAGGCAGATTCTTAACCACTGCACCACCAGAGAAGTCCCTAAGCTTTCTTTTCAACACACTCATGTGCCCACTTCAGAACAGAGTCCCGTAGCCCCTCTCAAGTCAAGGACCATTACCCCTCTTTGTGCACATGAGAAGTCCATCTCGGAGGCCCAGGAAGCTGAGTGGCCTGATCGGGGCCACCAGCCAGTAGATGGCAGAGGTGAGATTCAAGCCAAAGCTGTCCTACCCCAAACTCCCCATCCTCTGTGGGACCTGGGGTTTATCTAGTGTCAATCAGGGTTTCATAGGTCGCGAGGCTGCCGGCAATGCTGCAAAGATGCTGAGCACATGCAACAGGGTGTCAGCGTTCCCGCAACACTGTCACAACAGTACCAGTGGTGCAGTCTTGAATGAAAGGACTTTTAAAAAATTAATCACTGTTCGTTCAGCTTTGTCAGTACTAATTTACTCTGTAGTGTGTTAATTTGTTAATACTACAGCAAGCATGGTGCACGTCTGCCTCAACAGAATTTGGAATATTTAACTGTTAATTTACTAGACGTAGAGATACGTACACACTGAGGTTCCAAATGGAATGATCCCTATTGCAAATACACGGGTCATGTGACTCTCTGCTCCGTGGCTGTTCCTTGCATATTCTTTTTTACTGGAAATTGAAAATAAGTGGGGTAGGTAGGCCAAGGATCTTTTGCCCATGTAGAAGTGGGTTTTGTTCAGGGCTGAGAACCAGAGGTCAGTCTAGAGCAAGCAGAGGGGAGTGCCAGATTCTCCATGAGGGAGAGAGAACATACTTTAAAAAGCAGCATTCAATGTTCTATTATAATTTCACATTTTGGAAAATGAAAGGAAAAAAAATACCAGTATCGTTTTTGTAATTTAAATGGCAGCAAAACAAAGGTGGGTGGAGGGTGGTACCTGTTACCATGGGGAATCCTGCGAGGGAGGGAGGGTCAGGACGCAGGGGGCTCCAGGGAGTGAGTAGGGGCATCTGTAGGATGGCCTGGAAGGGGAGCTGGCTGAACGCAGTAGCTCATCCAGCGAGTCTTCCCAGAGCTCCTGCCGGGTGAAAGGGATGTTCTAGGGACTTCCCTGGCGGTCCAGTGGTTAAGAATCCGCACTTCCACTGCAGGGGACTTGGGTTTGATCCCTGGTCAGGGAACTAAGATCCTGCATGTCATGTGGTATGGCAAAAAAAAAAAAAAAAAAAAGAGAAAGGAAAGTCATGTTCTAAGTGTGGGGGACAAAGTGGAGACTGAGCAAAAGAGCCTGTCTCGATGGAAATACAAGACCAGCCACATCAGTGTATAACCCGGGTAGGGATAAGTGCTGGGGAAAAAACTAGAGTGAATTGTTATGAAGTGAGGTGAAACTTACATGGGGTGGTCAGAGAAATAGACATGGTCTGCGCAGAAGCCGCCTGGAGTGAGGGCGTGAGTGTGGCAGGTGTCAGGGAAGTGTTCCCTGCAGAGGGAGAAACACAAGACCCCCCCTCCCCCACCCCAGCTGTGGGAAAAAGTTCCACAAGTATGAGAAACAAGCAACGAGGCTGGCGTGGCTGGAAGGGAATGAGCCAGGGTGACAGCAGGAGATTAGAGCGTGGCTAAGTCCTGCAGGGCCTTGCAGGCGAAGGGAAAGAATTGGGGTTTTGTTCTAAGTGACACGGGGAGCAACTGGAGGGGGGCTTTGAGCAGGCAGCACCGTGATCTGATTTATGTTTCACAAGGTGAGCAGCGTTAGAGAGGACGTAACAGAGAGTGCAGAGGGGAACAGGCAGCTCATCTCTGCGACAGCCAAGGAGCCCCCGAGGCCCTGTCTCTAGCCCGCGGGGTCTTGGTCTTGCCCCTGCAGTTGCCCCCGTGATCCTCCTGGAGTCCCACTGTGCGGCGGCCCGTGACACGGTGCAGTGCCTGTGCGTGGTAAAAGCCAACCCAGAGCCGTCCGTGGCCTTCGAGCTGCCCTCACGTAACGTGACCGTGAACGAGACGGAGCGTGAGTTCGTGTACTCAGAGCGCAGCGGCCTCCTGCTCACCAGCATCCTCACGCTGCGGGGCCAGGCCCAGGCCCCACCCCGGGTCATCTGCTCCTCCCACAACCTCTATGGCACCAAGAGCCTGGAGCTGCCCTTCCAGGGAGCCCGTGAGTGGTGTGGCCTGGGGCTGGGAGTCAAGGGACAGACAGGACCCCTCTTGGATCCAAGCTCCCCTCCCCAAGGATGATCACCAGCCACTGCGTGTGGGTCAGGCTGCGCAGTTGATCGGGTGGTAAAGATGCCCTTTCCAGCCAGTTAGGAGAGGCTGCCCCGAGCTTGCCTGTACTTTACTGGCCCCTCCAGCAACGAAGGCCTTCAGGCTAGCCAGTCAGTGCAAGGATTATGCCAGCGGTGTAAATATTTTCCCTCACCCCTGCCCCAGCCTGTCTCCTAAGAACCCAGGTGTCCTCACTCCCACAGGCAGCCCTGAGGGCGCCTGGGTCTTCTCTTTCCTCAGATCGCCTGATGTGGGCCAAGATCGGGCCCGTGGGAGCGGTGGTTGCTTTTGCCATCCTAATTGCCATCGTCTGCTACATCACCCAGACGCGCAGAAAGTGAGTGGCCTTCCAGGCTGAGCTGGGGCGGGGCAGGGTGGCCTCCAAGGGCAGGGCAGGGGCAGATCAGTTAGAGGCTAGGGGTGGGCAAGGGAGGGAGGATTCTGCTCTGAGAATGTTCAGCTGGATGGAGGAGAGAGGGCCCCGGCTAACATGGGCCGCCGTGGTCGGGTCACGCATGCCAGTGCCTGGGCCGAGCAGTTCTCACCAGTCAATACCTGTGCCCCGCATCCTGTGCTGTGGCCTCCTGCCACTCCGTTGTGATGGGGAGAGCCGGTACCCCTGGCTTGCACCCAGAACATCAGTCACAGTTGGTTCCAGAAGCCCCAACGATTACACATATCTGTGGTATCAAAAACGCTCCTTAGGGACTTCCCTTGTGGTCCAGTGGTTGGGACTTCACCTTCCAGGGCAGGGGGTGCGGGTTCGATCCCCGGTCGGGGAGCTGGGATCCCACATACCTTGTGGCCAAAAAACCAAGACGTAGAACAGAAGCAATATTATAACAAATTCAATGAAAAGACTTTAAAAATGGTCCACATCAAAGAAATCTTTAAAAAATCAGAACAAAACAAAACACTTCCCAGTCCCAAGCCACATCCACCTGCCACAAGTGCGTTGCTGTTATTTTTCTTCCTTGTGGTGCACACACATCAACTCTCCTGACAATGAATTAACCTCCCACTCCACATCCTGGCGGCAAGGGGTTGCAGATAGCCCCAGAGTGAATGAGGAAAACCCAGAGCAGCCAGGCTGGGGTCCTGAAAGTGACAGGGCCCAGGGCCCAGGTGGCTCATCCTCAGCTGTGAAGCAGAGGAGGGGTGGGCAGTGGTGGACAAGAAGAGGCTGCTCACCAAAGGGGCTGGCTGCCCATCTTAGAGAGGCGGGTGGGAGCAGCTCTGGGGTCCCTTGGGCCAAACTCCTTAGGTAGATGGGGTTGCAGATAAAGGGGGGAGTGGGGGGACCTGGGGGTCCTACTGGAGCTGACATGTCTTGCCCCGCAGAAAGAACGTGACAGAGAGCCCCAGCTTCTCAGCGGGGGACGACCCCCCTGTCCTGTTCAGCAGTGACTTCCGCATCTCTGGGGTGCCGGAGAAATATGAGGTGAGGCCAGAACCCTGTGGCGCCAGGCTAGCTGGAGATCCTGTGTGCCAGGGACCCCGAGGGCCTGGGGGGGACCTGGGAGACCCACGGGCAGAGGGGGAGCTGGCCCCACAGAAGGGAAGGAGGGGTCGTGTGGAGGGCTGGCTTGGCCCTGGGCTGGGAAGGGGCGCTCAGCCTGAGGCCTGGCGGGGGGCTGTGGAGCTCGGGGCCCAAGAGAAGCCCTCATCCACCCCGCCTGCATCTATGACTGCATTTCCTTCTCCAATAGTCCAGAGAGCTCTCTACCCTGGAATGAGCACCCCAGGAGGTAGGTTCCGGGGGCCTCAGTGTGCCCACCTCTGGGCCCTTGTTGGGCCCTGATGTTGGCGTGCATGTGTGTGCGTCCCCGTCAGGCGTCCAGGTTGGTCCCCACTTCAGTCTGGCTCTGCCCAGCACTCCTGGCCTTGTCTATTCTGTCCCACTGCTGCTCCCCTCTGTGTGTCTGTGGCCACCGTTCTGTATGTGTGTGTGTGTGTGTGTGTCCAAAGGTTGGGGGGGGAGGGATGGAAAGTGTGACAGGGAAGCCGAAGTTGCACCTGCAGGATCTCCCAGGTTGAGGAGGGGGACCATACCAGACCCAAACATACTGAGTCAGGCATTTACAAAAATTGGGGAAGGTAGGCACCCGAGCAGGTGGCTGTAATCTAAGAGCATGTTATGGACTGAAATGAGTGCCCCCCCCAAATTCCTATGTTGAAGAAGTCTTCCTGGAGACGCTGAATTTGTGGGCGACTTTCAGGCTTGGCAGCGAGGAGGTTGTTTTGCGTAGGGGGGATCGGCACAGGCAAGAGCTCCAGAGGGGGACCGGGGATCGTGGGGCTGGCTGGGCTGACGGTCCTTAAGGAAGGAGGCTCACACAGGACTCAGCTCTGGGGGGTGCAAGCGACTCCAGCCTTTGCATCTGGCAAGGGTGGAACAGGACCTTCTAATGGGTTGGTTCCCTTCATAGAGTGAGAGGCGCCTGGGATCTGAGAGGAGGCTGCTGGGCCTTCGGGGGGATCCCCCAGAGCTGGACCTGAGCTATTCTCACTCGGACCTGGGAAAACGACCCACCAAGGACAGCTACACGCTGACGGAGGAGCTAGCCGAGTATGCTGAAATACGCGTCAAGTGAGGGAGCCGGGGGCAGCCCGGATGGCCACCACCCGTTCAGGACCCTCACTGGCCCCCACTGGCTGTGGGCTCCCTTTCTCCCCAAAGTAGCGGGGGCTGGGGCAGGAAAGGGACGGGGCAGGTGACAGTGAGGTCCTGGGGGCCTGGCCTCCCCCTCTTTCCCAGCTGCCCCCTCCCTGCCAGCACCCCAGCTCTGCATTGTGGCTCCCCTGTAACCTCCTTTAACCTCATCTGTCTGGAGGGGAGCCCGTCTGTCTGTGTTATTTATTGCTACCCCTGCCTGGTCTCTTGTCCCCATACCTGGCCCCAGGGCCTGTACGGAGGAACATGAAATAAATGCCCTGAAGCCAAACACCCGTCTAGATCCTGATGATTTCAGATCCGTCCTTGGGGACCCTGCCACCCTCCCACCTTGCCCTTTTCCCTGGGTCCTCAGGGATCCTAGCCCTGAGCCCGGGCCAGCCGCCCTTAAGTTGCTTCCACTCCGAGCTGGCAGCTGTGGGCTGGCTCTGGTCCACAGTAGGTCATGTTTGACTGCTGGGTGATTTCACATCACAACCCTCATTCCTGCTCCTGCCACAGGTGGAGCAACTGACAGCCCTGGGCTTGCGCTTACACACTGCCACATCTCACTGAAAGAGATGGTGGCTGCTTCTTCTGAAGGGGCCTGGCTCCTGATATGCCACACTGCTCACCATTTCCTGTTGTCCCACACCTGGCTGGCTTCACTCACTGACATCCCCCGCTGTACCCTGCGGGTCACGGGTCGGGGGCGGGGCTCAGATCTCAAGTGTTTCATGAGCCTGTGTCGGTTTGACCGCCGTGCCTCATATTCATGCTGTCCTCTGCAGCTTCAATCTTTTTTCTTTTCCTTTTTTAAAAAAAAAAATTTATTTATTTATTTTGGCCATGCTGTGTGGCATGTGGGATCTTAGTTCCCTGACCAGTGATTGAACCCATGCCTCCTGCAAGTGGAAGCGCAGAGTCCTAACCACTGGACCACCAGGGAATTCCCAATCTTTCAAACTTCACTTGGTTCAAGAAATATCCATCAGGCATCAGCTGCGTACTGAAGCCCTTTAGGAAGCTCAGGCTATCCTGGGAAGGGACCTCCAGGACAGTCCTGTGACGATGAGAACGCTGGGGCTCAGGGAAGCCAGGTGATTTTCCCAGGGTCCCAGAGCCTGGACTCAGATCTTCTTGAATTTAAAGAAGGCCAGACTCACTGGCATGAACTGGTATCAACAACTAACATTTTTGTTGAGCGCTTACTACGTGCCATGTGGTTCTACCTGGTTTATATGAATTCATCTCCATTTGTTTTCCCTAACGACTATGACAGTGGTGCTCCAAGTGGGGTCCCTGCACCAGCGGTAGCAGCCTCACCTGGGCACTTGTCAGAAAGGCAGATTCTCAGGCCCCACTCAGACTGCAGGAATCAAAACCTCTGGGCTGGGGCCCAGCAGTCTGTGTTTTGATGAGTCCTCCTGGTGACTCTGAGGCACTGACGTTGAGAATCTGGAGGAGGCAAGGCATAGAGCCTGCATCACTTCCTCGAGGTCCCCCAGCTGCAGCCCCGACTTGAGCCCCTGGGGCCTGGCTCTGGAGCCCACGCGCTGACCACTGTACTTCACTGCCATTTCAGTGAGAAGCAGCGGGAGCTCGTGGGTCTGAAGCGGGTGGTAAGAATAGAGCCGCAGGGCTGAGGGCGATGCCAGCGAGGTTCCTGAGGAAGGCGGTCCTGCCCTGGTTTTTGAAGAGGGGCGGAGGATACAACAGAGGCCAAAGTCAAGGTCTAGAGGCAGAAATAACCGAACTGTGTTGGAAAGGAAGGTGACGAGGCCGCTTCGGCTGGAGTGGGATGTCCACGTGCATGAGAAAGGAAGAGAGATGCGTGGTAACAGGGCTGTGGGCAGTGGGGCGGAACCCCACCCTGAGGCCTGCCCTTTCCTCACCGAGCTGGCAGTCATGCAGGGAGAAGGGCATTAAATAAATGACCTCAGGCAGAACGCCTGGCTGCAAAGTGGGACCCCTGCTCCCAAGGAGAAGCACAGGGAAGGCTGGTAGAGCCTAGAATGGAAGTGTGACTTAGGGTCTCGGGGTTGGGGAGGCGTCCCTATGGAAGGAAAGTCACTCGGGGACTCCCTGTGTGAAGGCCCCAAGTGGGAATGTGTTTGGCAAAGTTCCAGGAGCTGAAACAAGGCTGGAGTGGTCAGAGAGGGTGGCAGAGAACAGCAGGGGCTTCACAGCAGCCACACTAGACATTTCGACCAGAGCTCCTGCGCACGTGCAGGGGCCCCACCCTGACACACCTGTCCCCCGACAACAGGCCCTGGCTCCAGCAGGTCTGGCCTGGGAGGAATGACCCTAAGGACTTCACCCTTAGAGGCAGAAGAGTGTCAATAATCAGGGACGTACAGTCAGAGTAACCCTGTGCAGCCCGCGGTGCAGCCTGAGCGCCGCCCGGGTGAGCTGGGTGTCCCCAGGAGGGGTGTGGAGCGACTTTTACATGAATAGTCATACTTTATTTAGTCTGTATCAGAGCAAAAGGAAAGCAGCATACCAAACATGATTTTTTGTTTTTTGATGAAAGCTTAGGATGAGGCTGAGTTAAAAAACCAATCAAGTGTATTGATTTAAAGAAATGTATGAAATAAGAGTGTTTCAGGTGGTTCACAGACAGGATAAAAGTCCTGAAGGTCACAGGCAAACCTTTAAAGTTTGGAAAGCAGTGATGTGATCTGACACAAAGACCATCTCTTAGGAGGGACTAACGTTCAGTGATGACCCACAATTCAGCTATCACACTCCGCCCAGCGCCTGGACCCCCCAGAATTCATCCACTCTGTCCACACATGGTTACTGAGCACCTACTCTGTGCCAAGCCAGTGCTGGGCTCTAGGGATGCCGCACTGAACCAAAAGAACCACACTCTGACCTGGTGGAGCTGACATCCTGTGGAAGAGATAGACAAAGACCAGATAAACACGTGGTCAGATAGTGGGTGTGCTAAGAAGGAAACTAAGAGAGATAGAAGGACAGAGTGTGCTTGCAAGCTGCCAATTTAGAAAGCGGTCATCTGAGTAGAGACCAGAAGGTAGAAAGGGAGGGAGCTCTGTCGATTTCTGAGGAATGTGGGTCCAGGGAAAGCCAAGATCAGGTGCAAATGCCTAGAGTGGGAATGTACTTGTTATGTTCATGGAACGAGAAGGAAACCAGTGTGCGTGGAGTGAGATGTAGGAGCTGGAGCGGTTGCCCAAGGGAGCCTGATGACAGAGGGGCTTTAGGTCACAGTCAGGACTCAGGGTTTTA
>RJWK010055924.1:0-14587 GCA_004363435.1 Platanista minor
TAACTGATTCACTTTGTTATAAAGCAGAAACTAACACATCATTGTAAAGCAATTATACTCCAATAAAAATGTTTTTTAAAAAAGACAGAAAAAAGGCAGAGATACACACACACACACAAACACACACACACACACACACACACACACACACACACAAAAGAAAAAGAAGAAATAGATAATTTAAACAGACTGATCACTAGAAGTGAAAAGAATCTGTAACTAAATAAATAAATAAATAAATAAATAAAACTCCCTGCAAACAAAATCCAGGATCAGATGCCTTCACTGGATAATTCTACCAAACATACAAAGAACGTGCACCAATACTTCTCAAACTATTCCAAAAGTTTGAAGAGAAAAGATTACTCCCAAAGTCATTTTATGAAGCACCATCATCCTGATACCAAAACTATACAAAGGCACTACCAAAAAAGAAAATTGTAGGCCAACATTTTGATGACTATAGAGGCAAAAATCTTCAAGAAGATATAAGCAAACCAAATCCAACAATACATATAAAAGATCGTACACCATAATCAAGTTGGATTCCTCCAGGGTCAGAAGGATGGTTCAACACATGCAAATTAATTCATGTGATACACAGCATCAACAAAAGAGAATAAACACATAATTTCCTCAATAAATTCAGAAAAATCACTTGATAAAATTCAACATCTATTTAGGATAAAAACTCTCACCAAGTTGGTATAAAGGGAACATATCTCAGCATAATAAAAGCCATTTATGACAAACCCACAGCCAACATAATACTTATGGGTGTAAAGCTTTAAGCCTTCTCATTAAAATCTCAAACAAGACAAGGATGTCCACTCTCACCACTTCTATTCAACTTAATATAGGAAGTCCTGGCCACAGCAATCAGACAAGGTAGCAGGATACAAGAATAACATACAGAAATTTGTTGCATGTCTACACTAAAAGTGAAATATCAGAAAGTGAGTGTAAGAAAATAAAACCTTTTAAAATTGCATTTAAAATGCTTAGTAATGGGCTTCCCTGGTGGCACAGTGGTTGAGAGTCTGCCTGCTGATGCAGGGGACGCGGGTTCGTGCCCCGGTCCGGGAAGATCCCACATGCCATGGAGCGGCTGGGCCCGTGAGCCATGACCGCTGAGCCTGTGCATCTGGAGCCTGTGCTCTGCAATGGGAGAGGCCACAACAGTGAGAGGCCCACGTATCGCAAAAAAATAAATACATAAATAAATAAAATAAAATGCTTAGTAACAAACTTGTCAAAGGAGGTGAAAGACTTATATGGTGATGATAAGAAGTATAAAACATTAATAAAGAAAATTGAAGATGATTCAAAGAAATGGAAAGATAACCCACGCTCTTGGATTGGAAGAATTAATATTGTTAAAGTAGTTACATATTACCCAAAGAAATCTACAGATTTAATGTGATCCCTATCAAATTACCCATGACATTTTTCACAGAACTAGAATAAATAATCCTAAAATTTATAAGGAACCATAAACTATCTTTTTAAAAAAGACCATAAAAGACCCAGAACAAAGCAGGAAATGTAACTCTTCTGGACTTCAGACAATTCTACAAAGTTACTGTAATCAAAACAGTATGGTAGGGACACAAAACCAGACATATGGATCAAGTGGACAGAATAGAGAGCCCAGAAATAAACTCACACACCTATGGTCAATTAATTTTGAATAAAGAAGGCAAGAGTATACAGTGGGGAAAAGACAGTCTCTTCAGCAAGTGGTTTTTGGGGAAGTTGGACAGCTGTATGTAAATCAATGAAGTCAGAACATACCTTGATACCATACACAAAAATAAACTCATAATGACTTAAAGACTTAGTTATAAGACATGACAATATAAAACTAGAGGAGAACATAAGCAAAACATTCTTTGACATCAATCGTACCAATGTTTTCTTAGGTCATTCCCCTAAAGCAAAATAAAGAAATGTGACTTAATCAAATTTATCAGCTTTTGCACAGCAAATGAAACCAAAAACAAAATGAAAAGACAGTGTATGAGATGGGAGAAAATATTTTAAATAATGCTACCAACAAGGGCTTAATTTCCAGAATATACAAACATCCCATATAGTTCATTAATAAAACAAAACAAACAAGCAAAAAACCAAGCCAATCAAAAAATGAGCAGAAGACCTAAATAGACATTTCTTCAAATAAGACATACAGATGGCCAATAGGCAGATGAACAGATGCTCAACATTGCTAATTACTAGAGAACTGTAAATGTGAGGTATCGCTCTGTACCAGTCAGAATGGCCATAATCAAAAAGTTCACTAATAATAAATGCTTTAGAGGGTGTGGAGAAAAGGGAACCTTCCTACACTGTTGGTGAGATCATAAATTGGTGTAGCCACTATGAAAAACAGTATGGTGGTTCCTTAAAAAACTAAAAATAGAGTTAATATATGATCCAGCAATCTCCCTCCTGAGCATATACCCAGAGGAAGCCATAATTTGAAAAGATACATGCACCGCAAAATTCAGAGCAGCACTGTTTACAGTAGCCAAGACATGGAAGCAACCTAATTGTCCATGGAAAGATGAATGGATAAAGAAGATGTGGTATATATATATATATATATATATATATATATATATATATATATATATATATATATATATATACACACACAGTGGATATTACTCATCCTCAAAAAAAATGAAATAATATAATTTGCAGAAACATAGATGGACCTAGAGATTATCATACTAAGTGAAGTCAAACAGAGAAAGACAAATATTATATGATACTACTTGTATTTGGAATCTTAAAAAAATGATACAAATGAACTTATTTACAAAACAGAAAGAGACTCACAGACATAGAATACAAATTTATACTTACCAAAGGTAATGGTGGGGATGGATAAATTAGGAACATAAGATTAGCAGATACAACCTAATACACATAAAACAGATATGCAACAATGCAGTGGTTGAGAGTCTGCCTGCCGATGCAGGGGACGCGGGTTTGTGCCCCGATCCGGGAAGATCCCACATGCCGCGGAGCGGCTGGGCCCGTGAGCCATGGCCGCTGAGCCTGCACATCCCGAACCTGTGCTCCACAACGGGAGAGGCCACAACAGTGAGAGGCCCACGTACAGCAAAAAAAAAAAAAAAAAAACCAATAAGGGAAATAGAAGCTTGAAAATATTTAAAGAAATTTTGTGTGAAAACAGTCAATGGAGAAGTTTAAATGGTAAGAAACAAGGTAGCAGAGTGTAACCACAAAGTGTGAGGTTATCTTTGTACTCAAATTCAAGATTAGAACCTAGACAAGTTTCAATAAATTGCTGTTGAATAAACATTTTTATAAATAAAGAGAAAAAATATTCAGAAGGAAGGAATCCTTAGTTTGTCATCCCTTGGAAGAGAACATGGACTGAGAAGTAGACATGTTATAGAGAGCCATTGTTGACTTTTCAAAACGTAGTTTTTGTGGAGGTGAAATATAAATCAAATTAAAAGATGAGATGGCAATAAAGTTCTTATTAAAAAAATAGATGAGATGCGATAAATTCTCAGAATTATTTTAAATCCTCACTTAGTATGCTTTCAGAGTGAGCATAAGTGGCAAGCACAAGAAACATCAGGACACTGGAGGTAAATTTCTAGAACAGCAATAGGCAAAATGACAATGATCTCTTAGGCTTCCTGGGCATTTGATTTTAGGATGAGTCTCTGCTCATACTCATCTAGACCCAAGCGAACAATCGACCACCTCTTTGAAAGCCTGGCTGTGAAGGGCATGGTTGCTGAGGAAGCTCATCTCAACTAAACTCAGCAGGTCCTCTGTAGCCTTCTACTTTAAGTAGAGACTACTTCAGGTGGGTTAGGGCAGAAATCTGTTTGGGATGAGAAGCTGGGACTTATAAACTTATTTGAGGGCAAAAGAGGCCTGTTTGAAAATAAACAGTGTGTTATTCAGATGGATGGTATGGTGTCAGTAAAGTTAAAGGGGGAAAGGGAGCTGACATCCTTTGAATCCACTCCTTCATTCCAAAACTGACCCTATTCTTTATTCTAAACTCACTTAAGCCTAGTGTTATTTTGGAAAGAATTTAATAATTTCCACAAAGCTATGGGTTATAGTTTACTAATACCTTGCATATTATTATTTTATTGAAATTTATATTAAATACAATGTCTTCAAGCAACTGGTTATATTGATCAATTTTTTGGGAATGATTTAAGCCATTGAGAGATATTTTGGCATAGGGATTTTTTCCCAATCTCCAAGACATTGTGCCATCTTCTTATTAAGAATCCTGGTGGAATATATATGTCTCTTTCAAGAGAAGCAAAATAAAATCTCATGTTGTGATACAAAATAATTTGATTTGGGAAATACGATTAAGGTTGAAAGAAGAAAGGTCTCTAAATTTCTGTGAAGACATGATGTTTTCCCAAACAAGTAACATAGTTATATTTCCAGGAATTTTATTTCCTGATCTGAAAAATAAGTTTTCACTCTGAAATAAAATTTATTACTTTTAACTGATTTAGAACTAAAATCATGTTACCATGAATTTCCTTATCTTTGGGTGTCCTTAAGTGTGGGGAGCCTGACCCCTTAGTGTGTTTAGCTCAAAACAGCTCCTTGGTGCTGCCAAAACTGTTCAGATAATACTGTGAAAAGGGTGTGTGAGTGCATAAAGTAAATGAGTTTTCCAGTGTCTTCAAAGAATAAACAACTTATTTATTTATTTATTCATTCATTTATTTACGTGGGAAGCAAATTAACCAGTTAGTTCTGTGATCTGTACATATATCTTTAATTCAAAAGAAATCCAGACGGACTACACAAAGCCATCTCTTGAATAAAATTATTAAGAAATCTCTCACATGCATTTTGGTTGTCTTCTCTTTCCTGTGACTCCATCCACCCAAGAAAATTAAGAGAGTACCCCCAACCCATTTTTGTCGTTCCCTCCAGAACTACCCCCCACCCCCCACCCCCCACACACACTATTCCAATTCTATCAGTGACCCAAGCTCTAGATTTTTTTCAGCTTAAACTTTTAGTTTTATCTTCCTTTATTTTCATTTAGAAGAAGAAGAAGAATAGTTAAATTGAGATTAATATTTATTTTCTTATAATTAACTATTAAAACCCATTAGGCACAAGTATTTATAATTTAAGAAGTAAGTGAGATGATGAAAACTTCAGATACCAAAACAAAATGAAATGTTTGGAGTTGCAGAGATCACCTCTGGGTTCTTAAAATCAAACCTGAGCAGTCATCTGTGTGTCAGGCCCAGTACATACAATAAGGGCTTGAAGAAGGGAGTGGATTTTCACTAGAAGAAACGAAGATGTTTATAGTTTTTTTTTCTAAATTGTTTTCATTATTTGATACTGATTTTTAGATTACAGTTACAATGCCTTTGTCTCTTCCTTTCTATGCTATTATTGTGATAGCATGGTGTGACTTGCTTGTTCTATACCCCTGGCATCACTAAAGGATCTAATTCAAGTCAAACCTCACATATAAGTAGAATAGACAATAGCTAAGGGCATCAAGAAAATGAGTGCTTCCCCAAATTCCCTTTCCAGTCTCCTTCAATCCTATTTCAGAAAATAAGACATTTCATTCTACAAGCAAATATTAGACATAAAATACTTAAAACACATGGAAATTTCATGAAGATAGTAATGCTCTATCTTAACTTCACAATGACAAAACACTGACCAAATGATTCTGAGCCTGAAAGAAGCAGGGCAGTGAAACAGCAGATTTAACTGAGAGATTAAAGACGCTAAATTTTACCTTCATCAAAATTATACATTTTCAAGGGTAAAAGTTGGAGTCAATACTGGTTTTTACTTCTGTAAACATTGGATACTAGCTTGCTTCATTCACACATTTTGACTGACATGACTAACCAAATGATATATATTTTTCTTTTTGTTAAGTGAACTAAGAAAAATATCTGACTCATAATATTACTCTTTAGAAAAACAATAATGTAGAAGAAACGTCAGTGTGTTTGGAATTTGGTCCTTGTATATTCAGTCATGTATTCTAATAAAAGTAACTTTAGTCAATCATTAGTTATTTCTGATTTCATTATCTCTAAAAAATAGACAAAACCCCAATGCAATGAATGTATTTTCTTCTCTGACAAGATAGCTAAAACCCCAGAAATAGAGATTCTTTGTCCCCCTGTGTTTGTGTACTGTGTTTAAGAAGAAAGTCAGGTTAACTGTTTACTAATCACAGCTTAAAGTGCTATTGCTGGGGAAGAGTTTATGATTTTTATGAACAATGTAAATCATGAGGGAAAACAGCAATGTGTTACCCTAGATTCAGATTTTATCACATATAGTGACAACTCATTGTACCTGTATTTGCCAGCGAATAAATGTATAGACAGCTAGATGTAAAGATGAATATTAATCATTGAAAATGGGAAATACCTGAAGGTATTGCAGCAAAAATAGAAATGAGACTTTTCTGATAAACAAAGAAAACAAGGGAAGAGTGAACAGGCTAGAGAAGAAACATAAACTGGCCTGAAAGAGTTAATCACTACTAGTTTTATTTTAACTGTTACCAATCTGTAGCGTCTGTAACTAGATTTGTACTTCACAAAGCTAGCCCATCACTCTTTGACACTATGTGAATTACATTCTGCACCCCCTTGTAGCATTTGCATTTCAGAAACAAAAGGTCAGAGGTCAACAACCCAGAGACAAATGGACACAATTACCTGGCTGCCTGATGCCAGCTGTGACTGTTTTGCAGTAATTCAGGAAGAATACAAGATCTTCATTAATTTGAGCCTTATCACCTACCATAGATCACGAGCCCCACCTATATAACCTCTCTCAATTCCCCAGGGAAGGGGGAAAAGTTTGTTGGAGGTGCTAGCCCGCTGTGTTCCCTCCTTCCTTAGCAAAGAAGTAAAGCCACTTTCTCTCTTTCCTCCTAAGTTCTGTCTCCATATTTCTATTCAGCACCAGTGTACAGAAGCCAAGATTTTGGCAACAGTATGATACCAAATATTTAGTTGTGTCTTCCCAAATAGGCTACAATATTGCAAGATCAAATCTTCTCACTTTGTCAGCTGGCTTCCAAATCATTACTGCAAAGGACTCCATGTGCTACATAGTTCATTGTAAAAATCAACTCTTCTCTTTTGGAGATAGATATAAGTCATGGAGGAGCTGGCAAGGGAACAAACACAGTGCAGTTTCCTCATCCCAGCCACTTCTTTCCCCAGTCCCCAAGTACAAACCCACCCTTGCATTTCCCTTTCCCCACTTTCTAAGATACACTCACCATTCTCTGAATTTTTAGGGATATGGAGTTCAAGTATCTTTGGTCGTTTTGGTCCCATGAAATAGAAGCCATAGTCAGCTCTCTTTAGTGAGAAATTAGGGAATATATTATTTTTAACAGTAATATGGAAAAAAAGTCTCTAACAATACTTGGAATAAAAAACTGAAAAGGCTGAAAGAACCCAAGTCATTTCTCTCAGTTCATCTGTCTGAATACTGGTTTTCATTGACTGTATACAGAGAAAAGAATTACTATTCCTTAGTCTGTCATGAATGTACATATACTCCATTTGATGTGAGAACTGGAATTTGAAGTCCAAATAGAACAATTCCAGGGAGAGAAACTATGTGGTTGGCATGTACAGAAGATAATTTTTAAGACTTATTTCTTATTATATACCAAATGAATTTTAGTGATGATCATGAAATAAAATAAATAATATTAATGGACAGAAGAATTGTGGCCAGTGAAAAACATTTCAATTGATCTATGTGTATATAATCTTTCTGATGAAAGTTAACCAAATGTATATAAAATACAATGAACCAAATGTATATAAAATAAATAAATATTATAGACACCAAAATGGGGAAAAGTAATGAATTAATACTTTTTGAACTACATTAATGTATAGTTTTCAAAAGAGATAAAACTTTTATACCTATATATTGGTCTCAGTGAAGGATAAGAACATTAGAGTTTCTGTTTTTGAGTCTTAAGTCTTGTAATTATGTCATGACATAGTAGAATTTTTTCTTCTATTCATGTTCAATAGACAATAAAGCCAGATTTGTTACTCTATTTTTGTTCATAGTTGATAAAATCACTTTTTCATTAACTCTAATTTCTAAAATTTATTTTACATGGAACAACAAATACACAAAAAGCTAAGAAAATTCTCAAATGTGTACAAAAGTTTGGCAGAATTCCACAAAAATTTCATTTTACTAAAAATTCCTGAAATTTCAAGTCTACTGAATGAATCTTAAAGACTGATCCAGGGCTTCCCTGGTGGTGCAGTGGTTGAGAAAGTTACGCAAAGTCAGCCAGCTAATTGGTAGAAAAGGTCAGACAGGGGCTTCCCTGGTGGCGCAGTGGTTGAGAGTCCACCTGCTGATGCAGGGGACACGGGTTCGTGCCCCGGTCCGGGAAGATCCCACATGCCGCGGAGCGGCTGGGCCCGTGAGCCATGGCTGATGAGCCTGTGCATCCGGAGCCTGTGCTCCGCAACGGGAAAGGCCACAACAGTGAGAGGCCCGCGAACCGCAAAAAAAAAAAAAAAAAAAAAAAAGACTGATCCAAGAGAGCTTGGCCAATTTGGCAGAGTAGAAAAACTCTGAGCTCACCTCCTTTCATGAGCACAACAAAATCACAGCTATCTGCAGAACAACCATCTATGAAAAAGAGTGGAACCTACTAGAAAAAGATCTTCTACAACTAATGGCATAAAGAAGGAACCACAATAAGATGGGTAGAAGGAGCAGACTCATGATATAATCAAATACCATACCCCTGGATGAGCAACCCCACAAACTGGAGAACAATTATATTGTAGAGTTTTTTCCCACAGGAGTGAGAATTCTGAGCTGCCCATTGGTCTCCACAGCCCCATGGGTCCTGCACCAGGAAGATGATTCCTCAGAGCATTTTATTTTGAAAGCCAGCAGGGCTTAATTTTGGAAGCACCACAGGACCAGAGGAAAAATAGTAAGTCACCTACATATGAACCTTCAAGTTGAGAACTTTCAAAGATGTGAATGTGTGTTCTTATGTCCAATCATGTAAGTTAATTCACGTGTCTGGCGTACATTGTCACATGCATGCATCCTCTATAGGTTGTTGTGCTTTTGTGTACTTTACTGTACAGTACTGTATAGAGTAGTACAGTATCTTTATTTCAAGGCTAGGATGTCTCCGGAAGCAAGCATAGTAGCAGCAGTGACGTACCTGGTACTGCTAAGAAGTGCCAAGCACGAAGAAAGGACAAAGAGAGACAAGAGGAAGAAGAAGTAACTGAAGAACTGAAGAGGTTCATGACACAGGAAGTGACAGATTTTGAGGCACAGGACCCGAACATAGAATAGTACATGAAGGTTGCAGTAGCTGTTCAGAAGGCAATCCAGTGCTACTATGTCATCTATGATGAGAAAAAGAGCTACTAACCAGATATCACTGTATTGTTTTTTCAAGAGTGTGGATAGAATTGAATCCAGCAAAGAACCAGAACCTGTGCCATCAATGTCAGGTGTGAGTGAAGTTGAAGCTTGCACTCTGTCTCCTATTGCTGATGACTCTTCAGCTGTACCATCTCCCACCTCCTCTCCCTCCTCCAGTCAGTAACTCTTCTTGCCTGTTCACTCGGTGCCAGCCCCTGTATGCCAGCTGTTGTACTGTACTACTGTACTTTTCAAGGTAATGTACTGTAAGATTAAAAATGTTTTCTTTATTTTTTGTGTTTGTTTTTTATGTATTATTTGTGTGTAAAGTATTATAAATCTATTACAGTACAGTATTACATAGCTGATTGTGTTAGTTGGGTACCTAGGCTAACTTTGCTGGACTTATGAACAAATTGGACTTATGAACATGCTCTTGGAATGGAACTCGTTTATATGTAGGGGAAACTTACTGTAGAGACTTCACCCTTAAAGAGCACACACAAAATCTCATGTGCACTGGGACCCAAGGCAAAAGCAGTAATTTTGTAGGACAATGCAACAGACTTACCTGCTGGTCTTAGAGAGTCTTCTGGAGAGGTAGGGGGCAGCTGCAGATCACCCTGGGGACATAGAAATTAGTGGCTGTCATATTTGAAAAAATTCTACTGCTTTAACACTGCTGCTGGTATCTTCCATCTTGGCTCACTAGTGCCAAGTCCTGGTCCCACCCAACAGCCAGTACAAGCCAATGCTAGGATGCCTCAGGCCAAACAACTAACTGGGCCAGGACACTTCCCCACCCACCAGCAGACAGACTACCTAAAGATTTCCTGAGCCTACAGCCACCTCTAGACATGTCCCTTGACACAACCCTGCTCACTAGACAGTTAAGACCCATCTCCACCAACCAGTGGACAGGCACAAGCTCTTCCCTCCAGGACACCTGCACTAGACCAGCCTCATCAGCCAGGGGGCAGACACTAGATGCAAGAAAAAAATAATCCTGAGTCCTCTAGACCCTGTCCACCACAGAAGGCCAGACCATAAACTGGGACAAGCTGGGCCCTGGCCCTGTCCACTAGGAGGCCAATGCAAGCATCAGGACACCACAGCCCCCCATAAACAACTGTGTCCAGAACTGCCACTCCACACCCTCAGGGATCTGAAATGAACTCTGGGATCTCTGGGCCCGGGATCCAGACTCCAGGAACAGGCTCTGACTGCCAATGACTGCACTAACACCAGGACCAGGTTTCACCCACCGGTGGGGGGGAAAGAGTCCTGGAGTCTTCAGGACCCTGACTTTGCTCACCAGTGAGCCATCTGTGGTCCCAGGGTCCCTAGGATTCTGTAACCCAATGCCTTGTGGCCAGGGCCTGCCAACCAGCAACAAGCAGCATCCGCACAAGGCAGGGCCTAGAAACAAATCAGGATAGGGGCCAACAAAATCTACCAGACTACCCACATAGTGAGCACACCACTACAGAAGGGCACATGCACCCCTCTTAAGGGGAATCCCTAGATGATATAGCATGGGTGATAAGATGGGTAAGCACTACTGGGACACAAAGACATCTCCTACAGTAGGTGACTTCTCCAAAGTTGGGAAATGTAGCAAAACTACCACATACATAAAAAAAGAGACAAATAGCAGAAGAGCTTCAAGATGGCAGACGAGTAAGATGTGGATATCACCTTCCTCCCAACAAATACATCAAAAATACATCTACTCGTGAACAACTTCTACAGAACACCTAATGAACGCTGGCAGAATACTTCAGACCTCTGAAAAGGCAAGAAACTCCCCACGTACCTGGCAAGGGCAACAGAAAAAACAGACACAAAAGAATAGGGACAGGACCTGCACCAGTGGGAGGGAGCTGTGAAGGAGTAGAGGTTTCCACACACTAGGAAGCCTCTTCACAGGCAGAGACTGTGGATGGTGGAGGAGGGAATCTTCAGAGCCACAGAGGAGAGCACAACAACAGGAGTGTGGAGGGTAAAGCAGAGAGATTTCTGCACAGATGATCAGTGCCGACCAGCACTCACCAGTCTGAGAGGCTGGTCTGCTCACCTGCTGGGGCAGGCGGGGTCTGGGAGCTGAGGTTCGGGCTTCAGAGGTCGGATCCCAGGGAGAGGACTTGGTTTGGCTGCATGAACACAGCCAGAAGGGGCTAGTGCACCACAGATAGCTGGGAGGGAGTCTGGGAAAAAGTCTGGAGCTGCCGAAGAGGCAAGAGACATTTTCTTGCCCCTTTGTTTCCTGGTGCACGAGGAGAGGGGATTAAGAGTGCCACTTAAAGGAGCTCCAGAGATGGGCAAAAGCCGCGGCTATCAGTGCAGACCCCAGAGACGGGCATGAGACGCTAAGGCTGCTGCTGCCACCACCAAGAAGCCTGTGTGTGAGCACAGGTCACTCTCCACACCTTCCCTCCCGGGAGCCTGTGCAGTCCGCCACTGCCAGTGTCCTGTGATCCAGGGACAACTTCCCCGGGAGAACGCATGGCATGCCTCAGGCTGGTGCAACATCATGCTGACCTCTGCCGCCGCAGACTCGCCCCACATCCATACCCCTCCTTCCTCCCGGCCTGAGTGAGCCTGAGCACCAGAATCAGCTGCTCCTTTAACCCTGTCCTGTTTGAGCAAAGAAAAGATGACCATTGGTGACCTACATGCAGAGGTGGGTCCAAATCCAAAGCTGAACCCTGGGAGCTGTGCGAATAAAGAAGAGAAAGGGAAATCTCTCCCAGCAGCCTCAGGAGCAGCGGATTAAATCTCCACAATCAACTTGATGTACCCTGCATCTGTGGAATACCTGAATAGACTACGAATCATCCCAAATTGAGGAGGTGGACTTTGGGAGCAACAATATATATATATTTTTCTCTTTTTGACTTTTTGTGAGTGTGTGTGTATATGTTGCTCTGTGTGATTTTGTCTGTATAGATTTGCTTTTACCAACTGTCCTAGGGTTTTGTCTGTTTCTTTTTTTACTTTTTGTATTTTTAGTATAGTTGTTGGCATTTGTCATTGATGGATTGGTTTTCTGGTTTTGTTGCTCTCTTCTTTATTTCTTTCTTTATTATTTAAAAAAATTAATAATTATTTTTAATTTTTATAATTTTATTTTATTTTACTTTATTTAATTTAATTTTATCTTCTTCCTTCTTTCTTTCTTTTATTTCCTCGCTTTTATTCTGATCTGTGTGGATGACAGGCTCTCGGTGCTCCAACCAGGCACCAGGGCTGTGCCTATAAAGTGGGAGAGCCAAGTTCAGGGCACTGGTCCACAAGTGACCTCCCAGTTCTATGTAATATCAAATGACGAAAATCTCCCAGAGATCTTCATCTCAAAGTATAGACCCAGCTGCACTCAATGACCAGCAAACTACAGTGCTAGACACCCTATGCCAAACAACTAGGAAACAGGAACAAAATCCCATCCATTAGGAGAGAGGCTGCCTAAAATCATAATAAGGCCAAAGACACCCCCAAACACACCACCAGATGTGGACCTGTCCACCAGAAAGACAAGATCCACCCTCATCCACCAGGACACAGGCACTATTCCCCTCGACCAGGAAGCCTACACAACCCACTGCACCAAACATAGCCACAAGGGACAGACACCAAAAACAACGGGAACTACAAACCTGCAGCCTGTGAAAAGGAGACCCCAAAACACAGTAAGTGAAGCAAAACGGGAAGAAAGAGGAACACACAGAAAATGAAAGAGCAAGGCAAAAACCCAACAGACCTAACAAATGAAGAGGAAATAGGCAGTCTACCTGAAAAAGAATTCAGAAAAATGATACTAAAGATGATCCAAAATCTTGGAAATAGAATGGACAAAATACAAAAAACGTTTAACAAGGACATAGAAGAACTAAACAGCAAACAAACAGAGATGAACAACATAGTAAATGAAATTAAAATTTTCTAAAAGGGATAAATAGAAGAATAACTGAGGCAGAATAAAGGATAAGTGACTTGGAAGGTAAAATAGTGGAAATAACTACTGCAGAGCAGAATAAAGGAAAAAAGAATGTAATGACTTGAGGACAGTCTCAGAGACCTCTGGGAAAACATTAAATTGCACCAAATTCCTAATTATAAGGATCCCAGAAGAAGAAGAGAAAAAGCAAGGGACTGAGAAAATATTTGAAGAGATTGTAGTTGAAATCTTCCCTAATATGAGAAAGGAAATAGTTAAATCCAGGAAGCACAGAGCGTCCCATACAGGATAAATCCAAGAAGAAGCACTCCAAGACACATATTAATCAAACTATCAAAAATTAAATACAAAGAAAAAATATTAAAAGTAGCAAGGGAAAAACAGCAAATAACACACAAGGGAATCCCCATAAGGTTAACAGCTGACCTTTCAGCAGAAACGTGGCAAGTCAGAAGTAATTAATTTAAAGTTATGAATGAGAAAACTCTACAACCAAGATTACTGTAAACAGCAAGGATCTCATTCAGATTTGATGGAGAAATTAAAACCTTTACAGACAAGCAAAAGCAAAGAGAATGCAGCAGCACCAAACCAGATTTACAACAAATGCTAAAGGAACTTCTCTAGGCAGGAAACACAAGAGAAGGAAAAGACCTACAATAAAAAACCCAAAACAATTAAGAAAATGGGAATAGGAACATACATATCGATAATTACCTTGAATGTAAATGGATTAAATGCTCCAACCAAAACACATAGACAGTCATCTTTGCATTTGTCATATATGGCCTTTATTATGTTGAGGAAAGATCCCTCTATGCCTACTTTCTCCAGGGTTTTTATCAAAAATCCGTGTTGAATTTTGTCGGAAGCTTTCTCTGTATCTATTGAGATGATCATATGGTTTTTCTCCTTCAATTTGTTAATGTGGTGTATCACGTTGATTGATTTGCGTATATTGCAGAATCCTTGCATTCCTGGAATAAACCCCACTTGATCATGGTGTATGATCCTTTTAATGTGCTGTTGGATTCTGTTTGCTAGTATTTTGTTGAGGATTTTTGCATCTATGTTCATCAGTGATATTGGCCTGTAGTTTTCTTTCTTTGTGACATCCTTGTCTGGTTTTGATATCAGGGTGATGGTGGCCTCGTAGAATGA
>RJWK010055925.1:0-14588 GCA_004363435.1 Platanista minor
GTGGGTGGGTGGGTGGGTGGATGGGTGGTTGGATGAGTGGATCGTGGGTGGATGGGTGGGTGGATGGACGGATGGGTGGATGGATGAGTGTGGATCATGGATGGGTGGGTGTGTGGATGGGTGGGTGGATTAGATGATGAATAGGTGGTGGGTGGGTAGGATGGTGAGTAGATAGATGGGCAAATGTATGAATGGATGGATTGATGGATCAGTGGGTGGACAAGTAGGTCAAAGATGAAAGGGTGGGTGGATGGGAGATGCGCTCTAGGTGAGAGGGAGCTGTCTGGAGCCCGCAAAGGGGATGGCTGCATTTGCCACAGTCCCCACTGCACCCTATTGTCTCCTGATGCCGAGGATGAGCTCCAGCCTGCCCTTGTGGCACCCTTGGCCACGTGTGCCCAAGATCACATCACTCTGGGCCACTTCACTCATTCAGGTTCGCTCAGGGCCCCTGGCCCCTCTTCTGAGTCCACTGGATTTTGTCATTCCAAAGACACTGAAGGTCTAAGAACTCAGGGGTGGGAGGGGAGAAGGGTACGGAGGCACGAGATTCACTGAGGGCCTGAAGGGGCGGCACAGGTCAGATACTCACCCCGAGACTTGCCCCGGCCCTGCATGGAGTAGGCAGGGGTGCAGCTGCGGCCAAAGCGGGTGACTTTCGGGTCCAGAAAGTAGACCGGCCCGGGGCTGGTCTCCTGTGGAGATGCTGGGGAGAGGAGCCCAGGGTCCTAAGGGTGCCTCCAATGACCCCACCGCCTACTCGGTGCCCTGCTTGACCCTGAGGCACTCCCACCCCCCGAGGCCCCTGGCCCCATCTCGGAGGGCAGGGACTCAGCCCACCGAGGTATGGTTGCCCTGACCTGGAGGCCCTGGGTCTTGCTGACCGTCTGTGTCCCTGCAATCAGAGCTGTCCCGTTTGCTGTGCCTCACCCCTGACCTGTCCTCTGCCAGGGGCTAGGGGACCAGCTCCTGGACCATTAGAATTCTGTGTAGAGTGAGAGAACCAGGCCCGAGTAAGGGTCCAAGGAGAGCCCTTCCAGGGCCTGGGCTTGCCTGCAGGTGGCCAGCCTGAGGGAGGGGCTTGTGTCGGGCTCTGAGAGCCAGGTCCTGGGGAAGCTCTTCGCCCAGGTCAGCCTCCTCTCCACACTAGCAGGATGTGAAGATGGACATTGAGATGATCCACGGAAGGGGGTGGTCCAGTGCCTGGCACTTAATAATTGGCACGGGACTTCCGTGGTGGTCCAGTGGCTAAGACTCCACGCTCCCAATGCAGGGGGCCCGGGTTCTATCCCTGGTCAGGGAACTAGATCCCGCATGCCACAACTAAAGGATCTTGCATGCCACAACAGAGATCCCAAGTGCTGCAACTAAGACCCGGCACAGCCAAATAAGTAATAAATAAATAGATTTTTTTTAAAAGAAAGTGGAAAACATGCACCGATTTAAAAAAAAAAAAAAAATTGGGACTTCCCTGGTGGTGCAGTGGTTAAGAATCCACCTGCCAATGCAGGGGACGTGGGTTCGATCCCTCGTCCGGGAAGATCCCACATGCCGCAGAGCAACTAAGCCCGTGTGCCACAACTACTCAGCCTGCACTCTAGAGCCCACGAGCCACAACTACTGAGCCCTCGTGCCACAACTACTGAAGCCTGCGCGCCTAGAGCCCGTGCTCTGCAACAAGAGAAGCCACTGCAATGAGAAGCCCGCGCACCGCAACGAAGAGTAGCCCCCGCTCGCTGCAACTAGAGAAAACCTGCGCACAGCAATGAACACCCAACGCGTTAAAAAAAAAAAAAAAAAAAAAAATTGGGACCGGTTACTATGATTGCCATTGTTACTGTCTATAAGCCCCCTCCAGGATAAATGCACATGCATCTAAGTGCAGTAGGTCTGACAAGGATCAACTGGTTTAAGTACTATGCATATGTGTGCACACATGACACGGTACACACACATGAAGCATGTTCATGACAAATGAGCACAGTCCAACTCATGGCATATCCCACCTCGACGCCTTTGCCTATGCTGCAAGCTCTGCCTGGAGTCCCCTTCTTCTCCAGGGGACTCCACCAAACTCCTACTCATCCTGCAAAGCCCAGATCCCATGCCTGCACCTCCAAGAAGTCTTCCCTGGGCACTCAGCAAGGTGTACAGTAACCACCACTACCCCCGACTCCCCAGCCTATCTGTCCCTCTGTCCCAGGATGGGTCCTGTGACTGGGATTAGAACCTGGCAACCCAGGTTGCTCTGGGCCATAGGCTCGGTTCTTGATCCTTCCCAGTGGCAGATGTGATGCTGACCCCCTCGTTTGCCTTCTGGGGCCACCTGCAGCTTCCTGACTTTTCTCTCACTCTGGTTTGGGATTGGTGCTGATTCTGAAGGCTGAGAAGAGGCTGCTGGCGCTGCACCCCCCAACAAGCCTCTGTCCACAGGAAGCAAAGTCCCCACAGAACAAGGACGCTTCCAGCCCCCAGCCCAGCCCACTCGGGACCCCGAGAGCTCTGGAAAGGGGGTGAAGGAGCATGTGGGCAATGCCACGAAGGCACAGGCTTGCGGGTACACGGCAGTGACGCCATCCGCACAATGGGCCGCTGGCTGTAGCTGAGGCCCCGTGTCCGCCCCATCTCTGCATCCAGTGCTCCCTGACACCCTGTCGCACCCCTTCTGGCCAGGAGGAAAGTGGACATCACAGAGGCGGGGTCGCCCACGGACCAGGCCAGCCCCACAGCCTGCTGTCTCGCCAACCTTTCCTGTCCAAACACGAAGGATTCTCCTTCCACCCTCCCCACGCCCCGTGGGACATCACGGCCCAGGAGCCCCCATCCCGCTGACTGAGGACCTGAGGCAGCACTCACACCCACAGCCCTTCTTTGTGGAGCTCTGGCTGGAGACCAGGCACTGCTGTAGCCACTCTGAAAGCATCCAATCCTCACTTAATGAACGTCCCCAGACATCCAAGGTGTACTTAATCCTGACCGCAACTCGGTAAGGAGTGTACCGTCATTGTTTACAGAGGGGGAAACAGACACAGCTTGCCCAAGTCAAGCAACAAGGAATTTGCAAATGCCCTGCAAAACCACACACTACTCCCCTGCCATAAGGAAACAAGGGACCAGAGAGGCACAGCAGCTTGCCTGAGGTCACACAGCGGGGCTTACGTTGCACACGGTCCCGGCTTCCTGCCTGCCTGAATGAGAGCTTGGATCTAAGGGGGTGAGAAAATACTCTGGGTGGGAGATTGGAGGCCCACCTCTCCCACACTGGCCTTACCCTCGCTGGGCCTCCGGAAGAGCGAGTAGGCGGGACCAGCCACCCTGGTGCAGTCGTGGTTGATGTAGCCGACGGTGGACGGCAGGGCGTACAAGCCTGGCCCGGAGCCTGCGACCAAAGCCTGAGGGTCACGGCCTGGGGCCATGCACCCTGAGACATCAGGAGACAGGGGACCAACCCCTGAGCCCCCACCTGGCGTCCCAGCCATTCTCCACGGCAGGCGTGCAGGAGTAGCAAGCAGCTGCTGGGGTGGTGGGGGGAGTGGCAGGGGCTTTGTGAGTCACAGGAGTTACAGGAGGGAGGGGCTGCAGGGCTGGGGCACCCTGGGACCGCTGAGGCCCAGACACAGAGATACACAGTCACAGGCGGGGAAACTGAGGCCCAGACGCAGAGATACACGGTCACAGGTGGGGAAACTGAGGCCCAGACACAGATACACAGTCACAGGCGGGGAAACTGACCCCCGGACACAGAGATACACTGTCACAGTTGCAATGTTTGGTGGCCTCTGCAAGAATCTCAGTGCTACATAGGCCATGGAATCTGACTCCAGCAGCTTTGCTACAGATGGAGAAACTGTGGCAGGGCTGAGGCAGAACCGAGATCCCAGGGTCAGTGTCAGAGTTAGGGAGGCTCAGCTCCCCCACGGACCGCTGCACAGGCTCCCAGGTTCTGCTGCTCTCTCTGAGACAGTTATCACCAGTGAATACACTGCAAAGGCTTCTTGCTTGTTTTTCCTCGTGTCCGTGCCCCACCCCCGGGACCTCTGCTGCTCTCTTGACCACTGTACCCTCAGCGCCGGGAAAGGTGCCTGGTCTTTAAGACACTCAACTCACGGACCCACAGGAATGCCACGTTCACACCCATACTGCGGGAAGGAAAACTGAGGTCTGGGGAAGCACAGGGGCCTAGAGACTCCCTCCTCCAGCCAGGCTCCCACGCATTCCAGACACCCCAGCGGGGCGGGGGCATTGGAGCAGGGAAGGGTCCCACCACCACAGCCCCCTCGTCCACCTACCGTTCTCCAAGGGGGCTACCCCGCAGGACCTCCTCAGACCAGTCTCCGGGATCTGGCACTCGGTGGCCTGCCGGGCCAGGGCCACCGGGGTCAGCCGTGGAGCAGGGTCGCAGGGGAGGGTCCCCATGGTGGGCAGGGGCGGGTCCGGGGCTCCTGGTGTCAGCTCCTTGGCCACGCAGCTCTGGGCTACAGGTGCCGACACCTTCCCCAATGCTGGCGGCTTCTGCGGTGTTCGCAGAGCCCCGGGCAACCACACCCTCCAGCCGGCACAGACGGCCCCTTGTCTGTCGGCAGGGAGTCTGGGGCCCTGGCCCGAGCAGGCTGGCCAGCGGTCACTGGCCTGGAAGTGGGGCCAGGATCGAGTGTCGGCCAGGCAGCTGGATGGTCCAGGAAAGAATCCGGTGTCAGCAGAGCCAGTCCCCCGGGAGCCAGCTGAGCTGGGCAGCCCAGGCCAGAGCAGGCCCTGGGGAGCCGGAGCTGCAAACAGGACACCCACAGCCTGGTGGCAGGAGGGACAGGTGAGGTCATGGGCGGCCTGGCCCCATTTCTACAGCTAGGGAAACTGAGGCACGGTCCAAGGTCGCCACTCTGGGAGCTGCTTCCTCCCCTCCTTCTTTCATCCAGGAAGGACTTATTGGGCACCTACTGTGTACTAGTTTCTGTCTGGCTTGGTGGGACATGATGGAAACAGGCAGACGAGGAGTTGATGTTTTCGGGAGGGAAGAGAGGAAATAAGCAATAAATGTATCAATGAGCACACCATATGTTAGAAGGTTAAATGTTCTGCAAACATACAGCAGGGCAGGGAGCCGGGGACAGCAGTGCAGGGGCAGGATGAGAGATCACTGCACTGAGAAGGTGAGGGAACATCATTTCAGGATAGGGAAGGGCTGTGCCGAGGCCCCGGGCAGGAGCTAGGACAGCAAGGAGGCGGCAGTGGTCCTCCAGGACAGGCCCCTGCCTTCCAGAAGCCAACAGGGATTTACTCCATCCCGATGCACAGTTTGTTTCGTTGACTGCACCGAGGGCTACCACTGTGTCAGGCTCCAAGACGGGTCTCGGGGAAACCTGGCTGAACAGAATTCACATTCCTGTCTCTTCCTGGCGTCCTGGTTTGTTGTTGTGTTGTCAGCCCCTTTAGCACTGCAATGAGTTACCAGCTGTACTCAGTTACAATTCACATACCATACAATTCATTCCACAATGTATTTTTCATGCGTTCTGTATTTTTTTAACTTTTTCATCAGAAAGTCATAGTCTGTGTCAAAGGTCATAAAACTTATATTAGAAAAGAAGATCTTGGGCTTCCCTGGTGGCACAGTGGTTAAGAGTCCGCCTGACGATGCAGGGGAGGACACGGGTTCGTGCCCCAGTCCGGGAAGATCCCACATGCCGCGGAGCGGCTGGGCCTGTGAGCCATGGCCGCTGAGCCCGCGCGTCCGGAGCCTGTGCTCCACCACGGGAGAGGCCACAGCGGTGAGAGGCCCGCGTACCGCAAAAAAAAAAGATCTAAAAATCAATGACCTAGAAAACTGTAGAAAGAATTAACAAAGCCCCCCAACCAAAAAAGCTGACTCTTTAAAAGGATCAACAAATTTGATAAGGCTCCAGCTAGACTGATCAAGAAACCAATGAGGCGAACCAATCACAACATTGGGAACGGAGGAAGTCTGTGTGAAGCCAGGAAAAGATCTTTTGCTGAGCAGGAGCTGAGGCGCTTTCTGCGCCGGCACCATCGTGTTTAATTAACCCAGCATCTCGTAAGAGGTACTGATGCTGACCCCTCTGTGGTCACAGGAGGGGAGGGGAGGCTCGGACAGGGAGAGTGACAGGCACAGGACTCTTGACTCGGGTTTTAGAGCAAAGCTTAGTTAGGGTCAAGGGCTCCTCCCAGGTTCTAACTCCCGCTCAGCTTTCTGGGAGTGCTGAAATCCTCTGGATTCCCATCGCCCTAAGGATAAAATCCAAGGCCTCCCTGTCACACAAGGCCCCGCACGGTCTCACCCCCACTGCCACCTGCCCTGGACTCCTACTCCTCAGCCCTGGTCCACACTGCTGCGGCCACATCAGCCGGCTTCCTGCTCCTTGGATGGGAACCTTAGGGCCTTTACCTGCCCACCCTCCCCCTGGGATGCACGTTCTGTAGATCAGCCCACAGCCAGCTCCATCCTCAGTCACCTGTGGGCCCCAACACTGGACAAGCTACATGCTTCTTTCCAGAAACGCACAGACTCCAGAGCCACGGACAGAAGTGGGCGCTGAGGAGGGAGATGGAGGATAAATACCCCGCCTCCCTCTCCTTCTGCCTGTTAGCGCCTCCCATTGACCCACACTGGCCAGGGACACCCCACTGAGGTCAGCCTCTGGGGCCCAGGGCAGGCAGAGGAAGGACCCGAGCCCTCTCCATGCCTGGGGACCCCAGCCAAGGCTCCATCAGCCAGCCCTGGAGTGAAGACAGCTGGAGACACTGGTTCCAGTCAGGATTCGGCCCCTACTGTTTCCTCTCTGTGTTACTGCCCCAGAGATGAGACCCTACGTTCAGATTCCATTTCCCCTCTGTGCCCTAGGAAAGAACCAAGGGCTAACACGGAGTGCGGGGTGGGAGGGACAGACTGGACCAGCAGCCTGAGCTGGGAAGGGGGCTCTGGGGACCTCCAGGCCCAGCCCCCTCCCCGCCTGAACTCGGCACCCCCCAGCCTGCCGGCGCCCCCACCACTGGCTCACTTGTCTCTGCAACTCCAGCCCAGAAATCTTCACTCCACCAGGTGAGCTGAGATGCCAATTAGCTCAAAGCAGATGCAAACAGCCGTGTTTTAATCCGAACTGACACAGGGGCAGCAGAGGGCAAATCAGAGAACTAGTAAAAGGAAGCCTAGCTGGGCGTGAGAGCAGGGCTCAGGCCCAGCCACGAGGCTGAGGTGCGGGCAGTGTCTGGGGAAGACTGCAGAGCTGAGCCGATGCTTGGATACAGCCGGTGCTCCACCAATTTCAGCCCTATCACAGTTAGTACTTCAACCAGGATTCAGCTGTGCGTCAGGCACTTTCAGGTACTGGGGAAACAGGGGTGAACGAAACCCATAAACTCCTTTCCTCACCTTTTTATGGAGAGAGGCAGGCAAGTAAGTCTGCAGGTGTCAAAGGCAAGTAGCAAGGAGGGGCCGGAGGTGTGGGGAGTGCAGCTGGGGAAGCCTCACTGAGCAGCTGTCACTGGAGGAGAGACCAGAGGGAGGTGAGGAGAGAGCGGGGGAGACCTGGGGAGAGGGCGCACCTGGCAGGGGCACTGCCGAAACAAAGGCCCTGGGACAGCGTTGCGCCCGGCGTGGGGGAGGGACCGCGGGGAGGCCCGTGGCGGTTGCAACGGAATGAGCGAGCGGGAGAGGGAGGAGGTGAGGGCAGGAGGGGACGGGGTGGGTCGGGTGGTGCAGGACCCGGGGGCGCGGAGGGCTCGGCTCTCACCCGGAGGGACGCGGGACCCCCCAGGGCGGCGGGCAGAGCAGGGATGCGGGCTCGCTGCTCCCACGCGCCCTCTGGCGGCTTCGGGGAGAACCGGCCGTGGGCGGCACCGGGAGCCGGGGCGGAGGAGACGGCGGGGGTCCGGGAGGGGTGAGGTGGGGGAGATGCGGGGGCGGGATGGGGGGGGGTGTCAGGGAGGATAGTGGGGAATTGCGGGCCGAGGAACTGTGGGGCCAGCTTAGCTGGGATGGAGCAGGAGGGAGCGAGAAGCAGGTGATTTCTGGGTCTACTTTTTTGGTTTTTTTGTGCGTGGCCGCCTTGGGTCCTCGTTGCTGCACCAGGGCCTTCTCTGGTTGCAGCAAGTGGAGGCTACTCTTTGTTGCGGTGCGCGGGCTTCTCATTGCGGTGGCTTCTCTTGTTGCAGAGCACAGGTTCTAGGCGCGCGGGCTTCAGTAGTTGTGGTGCACGGGCTTAGTTGCTCCACAGCATGTGGGATCTTCCCAGACCAGGGCTCGAATCCGTGTCGCCTGCATTGGCAGGCAGATTCTTTTTTTTTCTTTTTTTTTTTTTCCGGTACGCGGGCCTCTCACTGTTGTGCCCTCTCCCGTTGCGGAGCACAGGCTCCGGACGCGCAGGCTCAGCGGCCATGGCTCACGGGCCCAGCCGCTCCGCGGCATGTGGGATCTTCCCGGACCGGGGCACGAACCGGTGTCCCCTGCATCGGCAGGCGGACTCTCAACCACTGCACCACCAGGGAAGCCCAAGCAGGCAGATTCTTAACCACTGTGCCACCAGGGAAGCCCTGGGTCTACTTTAAAACTAGAACCAACAGCGTTTGCGGGCAGATTTGATGTAGGCAGGGAGGGAGCTACGAGCCTCCAGGATTTGGTCTGCTCACCTCAAAGAATGGAGATGCAGGTACCTGGGTGGTAGCAGAGGCGGGAGGGGCAGCCTTTACAAGATCATGAGTTCAGTCTTGGGATTGTGGGCTTGGGACTCCGTGGGACATGCACAGAGGCACCTGGTAAGCCAGCTGTACAGGGTGGGTTGTTGGTTATCTACGGGCCCTGTGGGTTCAGAGACACCTTGGCTTTTACCCCGAGGGAGGTGGGAGCCCTGGAGGGTTTGAAGCAGAGGAGGCGAGTAGTCAGTATTAAGAGAAAGGGAGGTGTCAAGAATGGCTTTGACCTGAGTCTCCTGAAGGAAGTTGACCTCAACTGAGAAGAGGGCCCCAGTTGCTCTCCTTAGTTGTTTACTGTCCAATTCTGACCTGCTCCGTCCTGACACACACACACACACACACACACACGCAGAGGAAGAGGCAAAGGCTGTGCGTGTCCTGTCCTGGGGTCCAGCACATCACCAGTCTAAAGCAGGCACATAAATACCCTTAAAAGAAAGGGGTGAGGGGTTGTTGACACTGCTGCGCTGAGCCGAGGTCTCCCACCCGTCTCTAAAACCACCTGGGAACTAAAAGTGAGTTTGCACCCGTGGAAGCTGAGTTACTGGATGGCCTGCTGTTCTGTCCCTGGCATGGGGGGGGCCGCAGGCCAGGTGTTTGCAGGGACACCACCCCATGCAGTGCCAGCTTTCCCCCTGCCCTCCTGGCCTGATATCTGTCACTTCCCACCTCCCAGGGCCCTCGCAATTGTCCCTTATCCGGGCCTGACTCAGACTCACGTGCCTCAGTGGCCGCCTGCCCCTTTGTTCCGGGGGGGCGGGGATGCTAACAAGGAAGACTTGTTCTTCCAGGGATCAGGACTCGGAGCACCTGCCAGCTTCCCCGGGAAAGAGCCGGCAGCGGCTCTCCACGTGGGACCTAGCCAAGCAGGGAGGGAGCAGCTCTCCTGTTCTGCTGGGTGCCCCGCTGCACGCCCGCCGAGTCCCCATTATGAGGATGAGCACACGAGGTCCGGAGGAAGGCAGGGCTCGAACTGGTGGTGGCGGGTGGGGGGGGCTGGAGAGCATCTCAGCAGGCTTTCCTGGAGCCCACAAAGTCCTACCCGACCACGACCAGGTCCTTTCTCCCCTCTCTGGCTTTATCCATCCCTCCAGGGCCGCCCCTCTGGCCTCTCAGCTGCAGGGCCTTTGCACTCACTGTACCTTCTACCTGGTACACTCCTTCCCACGTAGATGCTTCCTAATTCTCTTCACTTCCCCCAAGTCTTTGCTCAAATCTCCGCATCTGCCCACCCAACTTCATCCTACAACTTGCCCCATGTCCACACTGCCAATCCCCCTTCCATCTTTTTCCTTTTCCCACAGCATTTATCACCCACTAATATAGTATAGCATTTGTCCCCAGCACAGTGATGGGCTGGAGCTCATGAGAGCTGACTTGGCAAGTTGATATCCTGCTGGCAGCTCCCATCAGCCACGGTGGGAGTATTTACTCCCAGGAATCAGCATGAAAAAAGCTACAGAGCAGGGCTTTTTGCCCTAAAGTGCCAGCTGTTCAACATTTATAGGCACACTGCTGCCTGTTTATTATACTTAATGTTTACGCTTCCTGGTTCCCGCCCCCGCCCCACCTCCATAAGAATGGAAGCCCCTCGGGGCAGGGTCGGCCCACTTTGCTCTCTGCTGTCACCCGGGCCCCTAGAACAGTATTTGGCAACTGGTGGGCCCTCAATAACTATTTGTGTCTTAATGAGTGACCCTCATCAGGGCCCTTGAGACAAAACCACCCTCAGCATGAGCCTGGTCATCCTCCAGCGCTAGAGAACACACTCAGGGCCCCAGCACCGTGACCCTGGGCCGGGCACCAGGACTCTGGCCGCCTGACACGGACTCCATCACAACACACGACCCTCGTCACGACCCCACCCCAGCCGCTGAGACGCCCCCGCAGCCCCGACGCCACGGCCCAGCCGCGGTGGTGCAGGGGCGGCTCCGGGCCCGGCCACGGTCCTCTGTGCGTTCCTCGGGGCCGGCGCCTTCTGCTTCGGGGTGGAGGAACCCCGGCCTCGCCGCTTCCCCGAACCCACCCCAAACCGCCTCAGGGGCTTCTGCCCCGTACCTCCCCGTCCAGGTCCCGTCCCGGGCGATGCCAGCGCAGCAGGAGCACTGGGGGCGGGACCTTTAAGAGGCACAACGCCGCTGTCATTCGCCCTAAAATACGCGCAGATGGACACCCCCCCTCCCCAGCCGCCGAGTCGGGCCCGAGGGCCACGCCACCTCGTTGGCCAGTCGGGGCTAGAGAGCCCCTGCGCTGCGCGCGGCCTTGTGGGAAACGCGCCCCGGCCCGCCACCCTGGCGCCCGGGGCATGCCCGGACTTGTAGTCCGGCAGCGCGTGGCGGCCTCAGAAGACGCCGGTACGCGCGGGTGGCGGGAGCCGGGACCCGGGCGCTCCTGCCTTAGTGGCTGCAGGATGCGGCGCCTCCCGGGGCCGAGCCGAGCTGAACCGCCCCGTCCTGCTGGCCGAGGAACTCGTCATCAAGGACGGCGGCGCGGTGGGTGCACCAGTCCGGCCGGACACTGACCCTCAACCCCGGCCCGACCCTGACCTGCAGACCCAACCCGTAACCTTCGACCCCGGCAGGACTCTGATCCTCAGCCCTGGAAGGACCCTGACCCTCAGCCCTGACCCCTGACCCTCAGCCCCGGCAGGACCCTGACCCCCGGCCCCAGCAGGACCTTGATCCTCAGACCCCACCCTGACCCTAACCCTGCTGGGCAACCAACTTACCTGGATCAGTCTCAGCCTTGGACGTTGGACCTTGGCCCCATTCCCTACCCAGCACCCACAGAGCCCTGCCCCAGACACCCGGGCGCAGCCCTGCCCCCTGCCCCCCGAGTTTCCCACCCTCCCTGCAGAACCACCCCCAACCCCACCTTGACTGGGCTCTGAACTTGCACCCCCCCATCACCCAGACCTCCCTGCCAGGCTCGGAGCCTCCTGGTCCCACGCATGTCACAGGTACAGACCCTGCGCTTGAAACAGGCCCCTTGGGCAGAGAACTTTCTTGAGGGGCCTGCTCTGGGCGCCGACGGTGACCCCAGCCCAACCCCTCCCCCTCTCCAGGCAGGGCGCCCCGAGGCTCCCAAGTCGTCCACCAGCAGCCTCCCACCCAGGGTTTCCCAACCTCTGAGGTTCCCAGCACCAATGGCACTGGGGCGCAATTGTTCTCTGGGCGCTGTGGGGGGTGGAGTGGCTCCCTGGCCCCAGCCCCTCAATGCAGGGAGCCTCCACAGTGTGACAACCACTGTCCTAACCCCTCAGCACAGCGGGGGTCCCAGGGCTCAGCCTGGGGTCCGGTGGAGGACCCCAACATTTCCATTCTGTGCTCACAGACACAAAGCGAATGCAAGCCCCCCCCACCGCCCCCACTGGAGAGAGTCCCAATGGCCACGCAGAAAAAAGGGAAAGAAAAACTGGTGCCATCAGTAAACAGAAAATCAGTTTTAAAAGTTGCTTTAGGGCTTCCCTGGTGGCGCAGTGGTTAAGAATCTGCCTGCTCAATGCAGGGGACACAGGTTCTAAGCCCTGGTCCAGGAAGATCCCACATGCCATGGAGCAACTAAGCCCGTGCGCCACAACTACTGAGCCTCTGCTCTAGAGCCCATGAGCCACAACTATTGAGCCCACGTACCATAACTCCTGAAGCCTGTGCGCCTAGAGCTCGTGCTCTGCAACAAAGAGAAGCCACCGCAATGAGAAGCCCGCGCGCCGCAACAAAGAGTAGCCCCCCCCCCCCCACCGCTTGCCGCAACTGGAGAAAGCTCGCACGCAGCAATGAAGACCCAACACAGCCAAAAAGTAAATAAACAAATTTATTTTAAAAAATGCTTCATTTAACCAGGTATATCCAAAATATTATCATTTCAACATGAAATACTCAATAAATATTGAGACTTTTGCATTCTTCACTCATACTAAATTCTCTAAGTCCAAGGTGTATTTTACCCTTACCTATATTTTCTGCTTAATTTTCATTGGAAGTATTTCATCTGTATATAAGATTTCCTAAAACTGTAGACTTCCCTGGCGGTCCAGTAGTTAGGACTCTGCGCTTACACTGCAGGGAGCACAGGTTCGATCCCTGGTCAGGGAAACTAAGATCCCGCAAGCCACGCGGCACAGCCCAAAAAAATAAAAAATAATAAAATGGTAGATGAAAAAGGAGACTCATAAACCCAAATTGTTCCAAACGTACTTAAAAGTTTTCCAAGAAGTGGATCAAACGCCTGCTTTTAGGTTGGTATTTAAATTAAAAATTACAGGGCTTCCCTGGTGGCGCAGTGGTTGAGAGTCCGCCTGCCGATGCAGGGGACACGGGTTCGTGCCCCGGTCCGGGAAGATCCCACATGCCGCGGAGCGGCTGGGCCCGTGAGCCCTGGCCGCTGAGCCTGCGCGTCCGGAGCCTGTGCTCCGCAACGGGAGAGGCCACAACAGTGAGAGGCCCACGTACCGCAAAAAAAATAATAAAAATAAAAATAATACATAAAAATAAAAATTACATTTCAGGTGGTGAGTAGCCGTGCCTGGCTGGCAGCTCTGCCCAGGCCTTAGTTTGTCCTGTGCCCCAACCTTGTCACCTCCCGGGCCCTGAGATGGATCAGCTGGGCTGCAGCCAGCTGGCCTACAGCAAGGTTGTAATTTCACACAGCTGGCCCAGCGCTGGCCCTAGTGACCCACAGCAGTTCCTTGTCAACTGTTTGAATTCATTGCAGCACTTCTGCCCTGGGGGTGGCCCTCCCGCTCCTCAGGGAACATCCTCAGGGAACACCCACACCGCCATCACAGCACTGGGTCTGCTACCTTGGTCAGGCAGAGCAGTGCCTTCCTCCTCAGACACAGCTGGTCCCCACACCAGGGCTGCCAAAGTGGATGCGTGGGGTGGTGTAGAGGGGGGAGGGTGTTCAGTTGGGGGTGGATGGATACATGGGTGGGTGGACAGCTGGCCGACAATTGGCCAGAGGGACAGGTGGGTGGGTGTTGGGCGAGCCGACCTCTGATCTGAGCTCCACCCTGGTCTGCCCACACCTGCTAAAGTCAGTCTGGGCCTGTCCTGAGGGATCTGCTCTGGGCGCTGACGGTGACCCCAGCCCAAGCCCTCCCCCTCTACAGGCAGGGCACCCCGAGGCTCCCAAGTCGTCCACCAGTCGGCCGTCCTCACCCCCTCAGCCCAGCTCGGCCAGGGGACTTCAGGGGCCAGCAGTGACATCAAAGGCCTGATGCAACAGCTCCAGTCCAGCTCTAGAGCTGGCTATGTAACAGGCGACCCCTCACTGAGGAGCCTCCGTCTCCTCCCCCAGCCTCCCTGAGACCACTGAGGCAGGGAGCCACACAGGGACGGGGCTCAGGCTAAAGTCTGGGGTGCTTCAACACCAGAGCTGGGTGGGGCACCTGACAGGGGCCCCAAATGACCCAGCCCTGCCCTCAGGGCTCCAGCTCACCCCAAAGAAAATCTGTGAGGCCCCCAAGTGACCAGCGATGTTAGCGAGGGGAGCTGGCCAGCCAGGGTGCAGGGGTCCTGGGGGAACGGGACTCTCCCAGGGCCGGGGCGCTGGCCTTTCTAGACACCCTCCTTGGCCCCGAGTGCCCTGCAGAGCCCCGATGCCATCCTGGGAAGGTGGGGAGGAGGCCAGGATGTTGGGCTTGGGTGGGGGCCGGGACCTCCATGGGAAGGAAGCTTCCTACCCAGGCCACTGAGGACTTCCTCCGGGTGGGGCAGGGGGTGGGGACGATGCTGGGAAGGGAGGACCAAGAGCAGGAAGCCCAGGCTGGGGGGATACAGCCAGGACCTCAGCCCCCACCCAGGCGGCTCCCGTGGGCTCAGTCACCTAGGGACAAGAGCAGACGTCCCTGGGGCAGGTGGGAAGTGCAGTTCAGTCCCCCCCCC
>RJWK010055926.1:0-14587 GCA_004363435.1 Platanista minor
CCTGTTGCAGAGCACAGGCTCCGGACGCACAGGCTCAGCGGCCATGGCTCACAGGCCCAGCCGCTCCGCGGCATGTGGGATCTTCCCGGACCAGGGCACGAACCCGTGTCCCCTGCATCGGCAGGCGGAATCTCAACCACTGCGCCACCAGGGAAGCCCCGTATATATATTTTTTAAAAGGATAAATTCTAACATTTCATAAAACTGCAACTTTCTCCAATATGTGTATATAATTACAAAAACAATCAAAATAATTTAAACAGCTTAAAGGGAGAGGTTCATTTAGATATATTAGCATTGAAAATATGGCATTAGAAAAGAAACAACTTCCATGTCCACAGGTCAAATATTAATGGTCCCAAACCTAGAATGATTTGTATTAGAAAGTAATATTTTCTTAATGATTGGTGAAATGGGACTTTAAAGGTCTCTTCTACCTTTGAAATGCTATCATGCCTACAGTAAATTCCTAAATCATTTCATTACTTCCTTGAATGTCCTCAGCCTAGCTTTACCAGCTACTCTGAAGCTCAAAGGTAGTAATTTTTATTAGTCTGAAGTAACAACTCAACTTCATCAACTCTCAGTGAGTTTCTGCACTTGTTCAAGCAAACCCCTAAGAAGATTACTTTTCAGATGCAAAGTGATGGGCTCAAAGGAATCTTCAATACCATAATTCCACATTACATTTTTCTAAAGATCTAGATCCAGAAATAAACATTCATACCAACAAAAACCCATTTTTAAAAAAAGTAAACAGACCCAACTCCATGTGGGGATTTAATACATGGTAAGTTGTCTTTTCTAATCAATTATAGACTAGACTGATTCTATAAATGGCATTGTGGTAACTGATAAGCCATTTAGAAAATAAAGTCATTACAATAGTCTTCACTCCAGTCCTTAGCCGGACTCAAGATTAAAAAATATATATACACACACACACACACACACACACACACATATATATATATATATAATTTATAAATACAAATACTACATATGTTACGTACATATATTATAAAATTATACATAAAAATTTTGTTAAAAACTTGTGAAAGTTAGATTTTTTTATTTGTAGTTACTTTAGAGTGGGGTAGGCTTTCAAATATAACATAAAATCCAAAAGCCATGAAGGAAAAGACAAACTTGAATATATAAAATTTTAAAATTCCTCTACAGCAAAAAAATCACAAACTTATAAAGTCAAAAGACAAAAAAAAAATTATGGAAAAAAACACTTGCTACAAATATAAAAAGCAAATTTCACTTGTATACTGAGTTCTTAAAAATATAAAAAGCCTATTCTCAAGTGGCTTTATTAGTAATTTAATTCATACTATAATCAATCTTTTATAAGAAGCTTTTGTGGATAAGAAAATTCCTTCTAGGGATTCTTAAATGTAATTAATTTGTTATTATCTACAATTCATTATACACTTTTAAAATTATAAGTTTAGCCTATATAAAGACACTTTTAAGACTAAAAGGAAAATAAATGTGGACTTTGTCTAGAAAAAACTGAAAAAAAAAAAGGAGGAAGAGAAATGGTCAAATAATTCTATATAGATAATGTAGTTACATGCCACCAATAACACATAAACATGAAAAATGACCATCATCTATTTCCATCAACTCACCGAAATATAGGGGTGTGACCAGGCTTTGGTTTGCTCCAGGTAAAGGGTGAAGGAACTGAAAGAAATTGGTCACCAGATGAATCTTTCTTTAAAGGATACTGAGATCCAAGGCCATCATCTATTGAAGTTTCCCGGGATGGTGAAAGATTCCCTTGGTCATCTGAACAGAGCTCTAATTTTCCTGGTAGTACAGTAGCTTGATCTTCAGAAGTCTTCCTTGTTTTCAGAGGAATATCAGTCTCTATACAGTACTGAAATGGAAAAAGTGCAGGGCCAAGGCCTGATCCACCCTGGACAGAAGCATTGAGCCAGGTATCTTCTGTTACACTTCCCCTGGGGGAGTGACCAGGAGAAGGAACAGGTGAGTGATGAGGCGAAAGGGACCCAGCATAACAAACCTCAGCACTAGAGTGCCGCCGTTTCCCACAAGGGGAAGTGGGCCTTGATGAGGGTCCTGAGGCTGGCCTGGGGCTCAGCCAATTCTCATCAGTGACACTAGATCTAGGAGAGTGGCAAGGAGATTGCCTAGGTGACAAGGAGTGTCCAAGTCCATACTGTTGATTCCAGGACTCTTCTCCAGGGCAGCCTCCTGGGGAGCCACCAGGAGAAGTCAGAGGGGATCCGAGAGTAAATCGGGCAGCAGCTTCATTCAACTCCGAATCCACATCATCATAAATATGTGAAAGAGATTCACAAGAAGACGCATCTGAGAACCAGCTCCTAGAAGAGATGCTGCTGGCAGGACTAGGACTAAGGGAAGACTCCCGGTAGGATGGCTCAAGAGGAAGATAGAGATGATCTCTAGAAGGCCTTTCCAAATATTCCCTTTCTGGGTCATTTATGTGTAGGTCATCTTCATGAGCATCAATTTCTTGATGACAGTTAGGAGAGATGGATGTAATTTGAATACTTGGGCACTCAAAGGGTTTGGGACCACCTAATGGGCTGTATTTAGATTCAGGAATTTCACAAGTTCCTTCATAGTTTTTGTGACCTTGGAGCTGAAACGATGGTGACAAAACAGAAGAGTGAGACGGTAATCCATGATGTGGTAAGCAAAGTGGTGAGTTTAAAGTAGATGGAGGTGGATCTACATTAAAGATGTAAATGGATGCACAATCATCTGGCTCAAGATCTATGGGGGTTGGGGGGAGCAAAAAAGAAAAAAATTAACAAAACAAGAAATTAGAAATCTTAGATGTATAAATTACTAGATGAGAACGTAAATAATAATAATCTTGAGAGGAAGAAAGTGGGACATAAAATGTACATTAGCTCCACTGAAGAGTGGTGTGTGTGTGTGTGTGTGTGTGTTTTAATGTATCTGATTATTTCTGCAGATATACATAATTATCACATATTTAATTTTTTTCTTTTTCTGTATTTCTGTATTTTCTAAAATAAGAATCTGAAAACAATAAATGCTTTTATAAAAGAAAAAATCATATCCATAATTCTAACAAATACTCACAGAATTATGTAATAATAGGATCATATAAATTCAGCCTCATCTGGGTCTGCAGGTTAAAATGGAGTAAAGGATAAAGCAGAGTCTTTGAAAGGTTTTTAATTATAACTATACACACTAGTTTATTAATGCAAAGTATTACAGACTGAAATTCAGGAGACCTAGACACTAGCCTACCTCTGCCATTAGTTGGGAGCTTAATCACATATTTTAACCTCTCCATGGCCTCAGTTTCCTTGCAATAAAATTCAGGAAATGTTTATGATGAACAGAAAGAGTTCTTCCCTTCACAGTCACACCATCAAGAATTCATATCTTTGGTCATGGCAAACCAGGTTACAAAAGCTACACGACGCCGCTGGATCTTTTACCTCAACTAGAAAATAACTCAACAGGGCTTTTAACTATTGATTAATTGTTTAAGTAATCCTCATAAAGGCAGAACTTTTAAAATGTACCCCTTGCTAGAGTATTTAACACTAAACAAGTCCTGCCAAATTACCTACTGAGAGCACCTGCAGCAATAAGGGTATTTTTGCAACTTCACTTTTAGGAAGGAGTGATTATTTTCCATTTTCACAGAGGCAGAAGTAGTACTAACCCCTCGTACAAGGTGCTGGTTGAACACCTTCACTTTCTCCAAAGAGATCATCACTGGGAAACAAAAGACAAAACTGTTCATAGATACAGCAAAGAGAAGCACAAATCTGTAGCCTCTTCTCAAAAGTACTCAAGTAGATCACATTATTTAATTACATAAGTACCAGTGGAAAATAACAAACGCATGCATGTCTTTAGGCTCGGTGTTGTCATTAGCCAGCATCCTATAATTTAACTACCTCCATAAGTCCTAGATTTTGGAGCTTTTAAGATGTTCTGTGGTTAGTGAACATACTCAGTAAAGAGTTCTTACATATATTAAAACAACAAAACAAAACCCCCTAGGTTTAAACCGTGGTTCTGCCTTTCCACCACTGTGTGAACATGGACAAGTTATTTAACCTGCTTGAACCTCAGTTTTCTGAGGCACTTTTTTCTATAAAACTGGCAGGCTGTGAGTAGAGTATTACCTGAAATGCACAGGACCATTTTAAGGAAAGCAACCTAACACAATGACTAATATTTAGCAAGGACCCAATAAATAATTTATTTTTTTTTAATTCTGAAATATTTCCTAATAAATTGTAACACCTTTCTAAGTATACCACTCACTCCACTCTCTCACCCCACTTACTAAATCAAGAGAAGAAGGAAATCAGAACTCCAAAGAAGAAAACCCATCTGTGACTTAGATAAAAAGCTGAAGGGGGCTTCCCTGGTGGCACAGCGGAATCCGCCTGCCAATGCAGGGGATGTGGTTTCAAGCCCTGGTACAGGAAGATCCCGCACGCTGCAGAGCAACTAAGCCTGTGCGCCACAACTACTGAGACTGCGCTCTAGAGAGCCCACGAGCCACAACTACTGAGACTGCATGCCGCAACTACTGAAGCCCGCCTGCCTGGAGCCCGTGCTCCACAAGAGAAACCACCGCAATGAGAAGCCTGTGTACCGCAATGAAGAGTAGCTCCCACTCGCTGCAACTAGAGAAAGCCCACACGCAGCAACAAAGACCCCGAGACAGGCAAAAATAAAAACAAATGAATAAATTTATTGAAAAAAAGGGGAAAAAAAGATGAAGGGAAAAGCTATTAAAAATAAACAACAAGGACTTCACTGGTGGCACAGTGGTTAAGAATCTGCCTGCCAACGCAGGGGACACAGGTTCGAGCCCTGGTCCGGGAAGATCCCACATGCCGCGGAGCAACCCAGCCCGTGAGCCACAACTACCAAGCCTGCGTGCTGCAGCTCTTGAAGCCTGCACGCCTAGAGCCCGTGTTCCGCAACAAGAGAAGCCATCACAATGAGAAGCCCATGCACCACAACGAAGAGTAGAAAGTCCGTGGGCAGCAAAGAAGACCCAACACAGCCATAAATAAATAAATAAATAAATAAATTTTAAAAATAAATAAATAAACAACAAAATGAAGAGGTTTGGGGGAAAATGGGGAGTGACTGCTAATGGGTATTGGGTTTCTTTCTGGGGTGATGAAAATGTTGTAACAGTGACTGTGGTAATGGCTGCACTATTCTGTGAATAAACGAAAAACACTAAATTGTAAACTCTAAATGGGTGAATTGTATGGTATGTAAATTATATTTCAATAAATCCGTAATAAATATATAATGAACATAATATATTTTTCACAATTAAAACTATTTTTTAAAAGTTAAAAAATTTGGGGCTTCCCTGGTGGCGCAGTGGTTGAGAGTCCGCCTGCCAATGCAGGGGACACGGGTTTGTGCCCCAGTCCGGGAAGATCCCACATGCCGCAGAACAGCTGGGCTCGTGAGCCATGGCCGCTGAGCCTGTGTGTCCAGAGCCTGTGCTCCGCAACGGGAGAGGCCACAACAGTGAGAGTCCCGCATACCGCAAAAAAAGAAAAAAAGTTAAAATATTTGTTTCTTATCTGACCATAAGAAAATCATCAAAGAAATTGTAAACAAGTGCTATCACCTCACATTTAACATTTTCATGTATGTCCTGGTCTACATGGGTATATATTTTATACAGTTGTGACCATAACCGTTTTGGTTTTTTTAAAAACCTTTTATTAAAGGATAAGGTACATACACAAAAGTACACATATCATAAGAACATAGTTTGGGTAAACTGTCACAAACATACATACCCTGTAATAGCTCCCTTTAAAAAAAAGAACACGGGAGGAGGGATAAATTAGGAGTTTGGGATTAGCAGATACAAACTACTATATAAAAAGTAGATAAACAACAAGGTCCTACTGTATGGCACAGGAAGTTATATTCAATATCCTGTAATAAACTATAATGGAAAAGAATCTGAAAAAGAATATATATATATATATATATATATATATTATATATATATATATACACACACACACACACATCTGAATCCCTTTGCTGTACACCAGAAACTAATACAACACTGTAAATCAACTATACTTCAAAAAAAAAAAAAACATCTCAGAAGTCTCCCTTTGGCTCCCTTCCAAGTTCTTACCTCTCCCACAAAAGTAACCACTATACTGACTTCTAACAGCCTAGATTTGTTTTGCCTATTTAACATACAACTTGGTCTTTCAATTTTTTCATATTATACTGGGCTTTATAAAGTTTCTAAATTTTCAAGGCCATATAAAATGTCAAAAGTCAATGATCATAGTTATTTCCTACTTTTTACTCTTATAAATAATGTAGCACTGAACATCTCTATACCTATAGCTTTTTATCTTCTTTTGAAGTAGTCTTCAAGGATAAATTAAGGGCAGAGTTACTAGATGACAGGGCACACATTTTTAGCACTCCTACTACATAGAGACATTTGTTTCAGAAGACTTGTTTTAATTTGCAACACTGGAGGGACATAAGACAGTTTCTTCAACCAAGATGTTATTTTAAAATTTAGTGTAATTTAGGACTAAAATGGTTCTGTATGAAATATGATGTTTGTACGCTGCAAAGAACAGAAAACTGAACTCAAAGTAGCTGAGGGGGAGGGGCAGTATTTTTCATCCAACAATAACACCAGGTCCAAAGGTAGAACATCTCCAGTGTAGGTGTTATTTCTTCAGTTCAACAAAGTCATTAACCAGTTTCTTTCTGTATTCCCATTTTGCCATTTCACAGGTGCTAACTTCGTCCTACTCACTTTTCAACCATATATGTGTATTTTACCCTAAAACCAGAAGCAATGTGATCATTCATTTAATAAATATTTTTTGAGTAGCTACTATATAGCAGGCATGTTGTAGACACTGAAAACATGAGTAAGCTTTACACATGAGTAAAGTCCCCACCCTCTTAGAACTTATATTCTAGTAAAATGTCAGGTGGTGATACTTGCTATAAGGAAAAATAAAATAGAGTAAGGATAATGGAGTAGGGAAGAGGGGAAGTTAATTTAGATAGGTCAGAAAAGGGCTCTTCAATGTTTGAGGAGATACCAAAAGGATATGAGGAATGACCTATACAGAGAACTAGGGGAAGAATATTGTAGGTACAGGAAATAGTGAGTGCAAAAGGCCTGAGAACGGAGTATTTTTGGAGTTTATGAAAAACAGCAAGAAGGCCAGTGGGAATAGAGTGAGGAGATAAAATGATAAGGGGCTTGGTGGGGGGTGGGGCCACTGGCTACTCAAGTAAGGCCTCATAAACCAGCAGAATGACTGGTTTTTATTAAGAGATGAGAAACCACTGGAGGGGTATAAGCAAAGGAGTGTCATGATCTGATATATATAATCTGATATATATTTAAGAGACTACTGTTATAAGCCAGGTGCAAAATAATGGAGCATAAGGACCCAGGAGGTGGTGGGTTGTAAAAGTAGAGGAAACATTAAGAAGTGAGTTTTTTTTAAATTATGGTAGAGCTGTCAGAACCTGCTGATGAATTAAATGGGAGAAAGAGGGGACTCAAAGATGACACCAAGGTTTTGGGCCTGAACTATTACAAGAACAGTACTTCTGATTACTGAAATGAAGGAGAAAATGAGAAAGAGTTGAGAGATATGAAATTAAAAAAACTTTACTTTGTACATATTAAAAGTGAGATTCCAATAAACTTTCCAAGTAGAGATATCAAGTAGATAGTTACATTAAAAAGTCTCAGCCTGGGGACTTCCCTGGCAGTCCAGTGGTTAAGACTCCACACTCCCAATGCAGGAGGCACGGGTTCGATCCCTTGTTGGGAGCTAAGATCCTGTGTGCCGCACGGCGCGGCCTAAAAAAAAAAGTCTCAGCCTGGCCATGTAAATTTGGGAGTCTTATGAATGTATAGATAATATGTGAAGCCATAAGACCACAAGAGATGGCTAGGGAGTGAGTTTAGATAGAGGTAGCTATAGAAGAAAGCGGGCCACAGGGAGATCAGCTCGGTGCTTTGCGATGACCTAGAGGGATGGGATAGGGAGGATGGGAGAGAGGCTCAAGAGTAAGGGTATATATGTATGCATATGGCTGATTCACTTTGGTGTACAACAGGAACTAATACAGTATTGTGAAGCAATTATACTTCAATAAAGATCTATTAAGAAAAAGAAGAAAGCAGGCAACTGAGGCACAGAGGATTCCAAACTTCAGTGACAGGGAGACAAAAAAGAATGGATAAGAAGAGACAGTAGTGAAATGTGGTATACCAAAATCCAAGTGAAGAAAGTGTTCAATCAATCAACAACTATTTATAATGATTAGTATTTTCTAGGAATTGTTCTAGATGCTAGGTATAAATAAGACATGCATGGTCCTTGCCCTCATGAAGTGTACAGTCTCAGAGGAGATCGACAAAAACAAAAATTAAAAATTGTAAGTATTACTAAGTGGTGGGAAAGAGACTAAAGAAGGAACCTATTTTTTTTTTTTTTTTTTTTTTTTTTGCAGTACGTGGGCCTCTCACCGTTGTGGCCTCTCCCGTTGCGGAGCACAGGCTCCGGACGCGCAGGCTCAGTGGCCATGGCTCACGGGCCCAGCCGCTCCGCGGCATGTGGGATCTTCCCGGACCGGGGCACGAACCTGTGTCCCCTGCATCGGCAGGCGGACTCTCAACCACTGCACCACCAGGGAAGCCCCAGAAGGAACCTATTTTAAAGAGAGTACAGGGATGGCCTTTCTGAGAAGGTAGCATAGGAACCAGCAAGCAAAGAAAAGGGAGGTGGGGGTGGAGAGGCATGGGTATAAGAGCTCCAACACCGGGGGACAGTATAAGCAAACACTGAGTCAGATAAGACCTTGGCTTCTTTGAGGAAGCGAAAGGCCAACTATGGCAACAGCTAACAACTGAAGGGGGAAAACTGAAAGAAGCAAAAACCTAGAAGGATCATGGTAAGGAGTTTAAATTTTATTCTAAGGATAATATAAACCATCAAAGTTTTAAAAAGGAAATGCATGATCTCTATTATATTTGAGGAAAATTTCATTCAGAAATATATAGTAAATCTGGGATTCACCAGAATAGGAGGGTTTCATTTTTTGGATCAAGAGTTTAAAATGGGGACTTCCCTGGTGATGCAGTGGTTAAGAATCCTCCTGCCAATGCAGGGGACACGGGTTCGAGCCCTGGTCCAGGAAGATCCCACGTGCCACGGAGCAACTAAGCCCGTGCGCCACAACTACTGAGCCTGTGCTCTAGAGCCTGTGAACCAAAACTACTGAAGCCCACATGCTACAACTACTGAAGTCCGTGCATGTAGAGCCCGTGCCCTGCAACAAGGGAAGCCACTGCAATGAGAAGCCCGCACACTGCAACAAAGAGTAACCCCTGCTCGCCACAACTAGAGATAGCCCGCGCACAGCAATGAAGACCCAACACAGCCAAAAATAAATAAATAAAAAATAAAATAAAATAAATTTATATATATAAAAAAGAACTTTAAAATGGCAGATTAAAAAACTCACCCCTGCAGGTGCACAAAAATGGGACTATACTTCATTCCACTAAACTACACACTTATAAATGGTTAAGATGGTAGATTTTATGCTATGTATAGTTTACTAAAATTAAAAAAACAAAAATATAAAAAACTGCTGGCACCTTGGTTCAAAGCAAGACAGCAGTACCCAACTATACAAACTGTCACTGAATTCTTCACCACCATACTTTTGTAGTTAAAAAAAAAATCCAATTTTACTTAGAAATGTACTTGATAGGAACTTCCCTGGTGGTGCAGTGGTTAAGACTGCCTGCCCACGCAGGGGACACGGGTTTGAGCCCTGGTCCAGAAAGATCCCACACGTCGTGGAGCAACTAAGCCAGTGCACCACAACTGCTGAGCCTGAGCTCTAGAGCCTGTGAACCACAACTACTGAGCCCACAACTACTGAAGCCTGCATGCCTAAGGCCCGTGCTCCACAACAGGAGAAGCCACTGCAATGAGAAGCCCATGCACTGCAACGCACTGCAACGAAGGATAGCCCCCACTCGCTGCAACTAGAGAAAAGCCCGCACGCAGCAATGAAGACCCAACGCAGCCCAAAATTAATTAATTCATTTTTTTAAAAAAGAAATGTACTTGATAAAGTAGCAAAAATTATCAATTTATTAAACTTCAACCCTTTGAGGGGGGAAAAAAAGGGTGGGGGAGAAGGGAAGAAAGTCACCCTTGGAAGATACAGTTTCATTAAAATGTAATTATTGTACCAATGCCATTTTTTGTTGAATAATGTTGAAATCCACACCCTTCCCCCAAGTAAACTGTAGATGAAGAAACATTCTATCAGAATGACATCTTAAAGCACTGCAGAGATTTGCATGCAAAATTTGGGGGGGTGCTGTTTTATCTTTTTCCTAAATGTCACCAAAGTGCAAGCTCTGGAAATGATATGAGTGGCTACTACAATCTCACTATGATAAACAGTCCTACATCTAGATTTCCAACTCTAGAATTCTCAAATTCATGGTGCTTCAGTAATTTGACCATCTCGAGACGTGTTTTCCCCCTTCAGCCACCAGGGGGCCCCAAGCAAGCATGCAGTAATCTGGGCAACACAGGTTGCCTACAAATGTATTTGCTTAAACTGTAAAGCAGGGGTTGGTAAAATATAGCCCACAGGCCAAACCTGGCCTACCACCTGTTTCTGCACAGGCTACAAGCTAAGAATGGTTTTTAAATGGTTGGAAAAAATCAAAATAGTACTGTTTAATGACACAAAATAATGTGAAATTCAAATTCTGGTGGCCACAAATGAAGTTTTATTGGAATATAACCATGCTCATTCATTTATATACAACCTATGGTTACTTTCATGGAACAAAAGTAGAGCTGAGTAGCTGTGAGAGATAATGCTTCCCACTGTTACTTGGTGCACTAACAAACTGCAGTGACAGTTCTATGTGCATTCTGAGTGCAAAGCATATTGATGTACTGAAACATTTTTTTAAACTTACTGGTACATACCTATCACTAAAAAACAGGAAAGAGAAAAGTGGACTTCAAATTGAATGCCATGCTTTTAAGGCACAGTAGAGTGTGAGTTATCTTCTTACTAAATTAGATGGCAAAGAATTATGTTTATTGTGCAATAACATTATGGCTGTGCAATAAGAATACCTTATACATCAGCATTACCAGTAAGCATCACAATACTCCCAACTCACAGGAAAACAAGAGAAAAAATGAGAAAAAACAGAATACCTTATCACAGCAGGATTTCTTCAGAAGAAAAAAATTAAAATGATGGGCTTCCCTGGTGGCGCAGTGGTTGAGAGTCCGCCTGCCGATGCAGGGGACACGGGTTCATGCCCCAGTTCGGGGAAGATCCCACACGCTGAGGAGCGGCTGGCCCCGTGAGCCATGGCCACTGAGCCTGCGCATCCGGAGCCTGCGCTCCGCAATGGGAGAGGCCACAACAGTGAGAGGCCCGCGTACCGTAAAAAAAAAAAAAAAAAAAGTCCAGGACAACATGCCTTCTACCAAACACTTGGATAAGAATTAACAGCAATCCTTCTCAAACTCTTCCAAAAAACAGAAGAGTAGAGAACACTTCCTAACATTCTACAAGCCCAGTTTTACTCTGATACCAAAACAAGATAAAAATACCACAAAAAAACTACAGGCCAACATCTCTTATAAATATAGATGCAAAAATTCTCAACAAAATACTAACCAAATCTAACACCACATTAAAAGGACCAAATGGAATTTATCCCAGGAATGTAAGGGTGGTTCAACATACAAAAACCAATTACCACATTACCAGAATGAAAGAAAAAACCACACAATCATCTGAATTAACACAGAAACGGTATTTGACAGAATTCAATACCCTATCAATACCCTGAAAAAAAAAAAAAAAAAAAAAAACTCAGCAAACTAGGAATAGAAGGGAATTCCTTAAAATGATCAAGGGTGTTTATGAAAAACCGACAGCTAACATCATACTTAATGATGAAAAACAGAAGGCTTTCCCCCCCCCCAAATCAGGAACAAGACAAAGACGTCTACTTTCAACCACTGCTATTCAACATTATACTGGAAAGTCCTAGCCAGCAATTAGGCAATAAAAAGAAATAGAAAGCATCCAATTCGGAAAGGAAGAGGTAAAACTATCTCTATTTGCTGATGACATGATTCTATACATAGAAAATCTCACAGAATCCACAAAACACAACTAGAGCTAATAAACAAATTCAGGAAAGTTGCAGGGTAGAAGATCAACACATAAAATTCAGTTGCGCTTCTATATGCTGCAATGAACAATCGAAAAAGGAAACTAAGAAAATTCTATTTACAATAGCCTCCAAAAGAATATTACTTAGGAATAAATTTAACCAAAAATACTTGCAAACTAAATACTACAAAATTTTGCTGAAAGAAATTAAAGAAAACCCAAATAAATGGTAAGAGACTTCCCTTGTTCATGAATTGGAAGACTTTAATATTGTTAACACTGCAATACTCCACAAAGCAATATACAGAGTCAATACAATCTCTACTAAAATTTCAATAGCTTTTTCTGCATAAATGGAGAGACCAATCCTCAAATTTATATGTAACTGAAAGGGGCCTAGAACAGCCAAAATAATATTGAAAATGAAAAACGAAGCAGGAGGACTCATACTTCACAACTCAAAACTTACTACGAAACGACAGTAATCAGAACAGTGTGGTACTGGCAGAAGGAAAGACTATATAAACTAATGGAACAAACAGAACTGAGAGTCCAGAAATAAACCCAAAACATCTATGGACAATTGATTTTTTTTTTTTTAGAAAGAATTAATTAATTTATTTATTTATTTTTGCTGCGTTGGGTCTTCGTTTCTGTGTGAGGGCTTTCCCCAGTTGTGGCAAGCGGGGGCCACTCTTCATTACGGTGTTCAGGCCTCTCACCATCGCGGCCTCTCTTGTTGCAGAGCACAGGTTCCAGACGCACAGGCTCAGCAGCCGTGGCTCGTGGGCCTAGTTGCTCTGCGGCATGTGGGATCCTCCCAGACCAGGGCTCGAACCCGTGTCCTCTGCATTAGCAGGCAGATTCTCAACCACTGCACCACCAGGGAAGCCCAACAATTGATATTTTAACACAATTTTTAAAGGTTACACTCCATTTACAAATATTACAAAATATTGGCTATATTCCTCATATTGTATAATACATTCTTGTAGCTTATCTTACACCCAATACTTTGTAAGTCCCACTCCTCCATGCCTATACTGCCCTCCCCCTGCCCACTAGTAACCACTACCTTGTTCTCTATATCTGTGAGTTTGTTTCTTTTTTGTTATATTCACTAGTTTGTTGTATTGGGTTGCCCAAAAAATTCGTTCGGGTTGTTCCGTAACATCTTACAGAAAACCCAAACGAACTTTTTGGCCAACCCAATATTTTTTAGATTCCACATGTAAGTGACATCATATAGCATTTGTCTTTCTCTGTCTGACGTGTTTCACTTAGCATAATGTATGGCCAATTGATTTTTTTTCCTTTTTTTAAAACTGAAGTATAGTTGTTTTAAAATGTTGTGTTAGTTTCAGGTGTACAGCAAAATGATTCAGTTATACTTATATATATCTATTCTTTTTCAGATTTTTTTCCATTATAGGTTATTACAAGATATTGAATATAGTTCCCTGTGCTATATAGTAGGTTCTTGTTGTTTACCTATTTTCTTACATAGTAGTGTCTATCTGTTAATCCCAAACTCCTAACTTATCCCTCCCGACCCTTTTTCCCTTTGGTAACCATACATTTGTTTTCTATGCCTGTGAGTCTATTTCTGTTTTGTAAATAAGTTGATTTGTATCATTTTTTTAGATTCCACATATAAGTGATATCATATGATACTTGTCTTTGTCTTATTTACTACTTCACTTAATATGATAATCTCTAGGTCCATCCATGTTGCTGCAAATAGCATTATCTCATTTTTTTTTTTTTTTTTTTTTTGCAGTATGCAGGCCTCTCACTGTTGTGGCCTCTCCCACTGCAGAGCACAGGCTCCGGACGCACAGGCTCAGCGGCCATGGCCCACAGGCCCAGCTGCTCCGTGGCATGCAGGATCTTCCCGGACCGGGACACGAACCCATGTCCCCTGCATCGGCCACCAGGGGAAGCCACTATTTCATTCAACCACTGCGCCACCAGGGAAGCCCTATTTCATTCTTTTTTTTTTTTTTTCTGTATGTGGGCCTCTCACTGTTGTGGCCTCTCCCGTTGCGGAGCACAGGCTCCGGACACGCAGGCTCAGCAGCCATGGCTCACAGGCCTAGCCACTCCACGGCACGTGGGATCTTCCCGGACCGGGGCACGAACCCGTGTCCCCTGCATCGGCAGGCAGACTCTCAACCACTGCGCCACCAGGGAAGGCCCTCATTCTTTTTATAGCTGAGTAACATTCCATTGTATGTGTGTGTGTGTATACATGTGTATGTGTGTATGTATTTATATATATATATATATATATATA
>RJWK010055927.1:0-14592 GCA_004363435.1 Platanista minor
AAGCAATTATACTCCAATAAAGATGTTAAAAAAAAAAAAAAAAAGATGTCCTTGGCTCTACAACGACTCCCATGTGAAATTTACATTCTGTAGCTCAATGTTCAAAATCTCTTGAGTATTCACAGCTATCCTCCCTTTCCATCTTCAGGATCTTGCTATCTGCCGCATCGAACCTACGCTCTGACCAGACTGAGCGGTCATTCATCAAGTGCAACCCTAGGTTCCCTCTTCTGTTGCTCTCACCCTCCGCGTTGGCATGCTCTCTCCCCAAAGCAAACCTCTAACAGGAAAATGGTCATTTGTTCTAGAACACTGCATATGAGGGCCTCCAGATCTAAGAAGCCCTCCCCATACACCCCAGCCAAATGGGGTCTATGTCTATGCAGCATTTTGATTTCTCCTTGGATGTGTAGCAAATTCTGCTTTGTATCACAGTTAAGGGAGTTCGTTTTCCCCACTGAATTATTTATTTAATGATAACACTTACTTCGTTCTGGACACTGTTCTATACTCTCTAGAATGATCAAAGAATGTAATACTCCCAGCACCCCCATGCGTTAGGTGCTTTTTATCATCCTCATATCACAGTGAGGAAACTGAGATCCAGAGAGGTCAAGGGACTTGCCTAAAGCCACACAGCTGGTAAATGGCAGAGACAGAATTTCAACCCAACAGCCTGGCTCCTTTAGCACTAAGCAATGTGACCCTCAAGGAGGGATTCAAGGACCCAGCCCTGGTGTGTGCATCTTTCCATATTAAATCGTGCTTTTGCCAGGAGGTGGCTTGAGTTTCAATGGCACCATGGCTTGATTAATTCCCAGTGGTACACAGGAAAACGTATTTTTAAAAATTGTAATTAGCCTTGCACCTCTCTTAATGAATACTGGAAAAATATAATTCGTACATCAAGCCCAAGAGTCATGATTGTTATAGCTGAGGTTGACACAAAAACAGGTACTTTTTGGTGATTGGTCTACAGCGGCTGCTTGAATTTCAGGTCCAGGGCTTTCAGGACCTGCTGTTGCAGCAAAAGCTGGGAGATAACACGTGTGATGCCCCCAGAACCCAGCACAGAGCTGAACACATTAGGGGGGCTTGCCATGTATTCTTTAAGTGAGAAAATGTGAGCTCCGGGGAAAGACACAGGTTGTCCTTTGGGATCTGTGTCAGGAAAGGGACACTTTTTGAAGACCTTGAAAAGAATTGCATCCCTTTTACCCCTTCCCCCCAGAACACTGTGGGGGTAGGAGGGAGGGGTAAAAGTATAGGAGAAAGGTCCGTTTACAGAGGTGAACACATTTACTTTATCCACGTGGTTCTTAATTTGCTTCTAAAACACTGAATTTGTTGCTTCCGATATTTCAGAAGGGAATCTGTCTTCATTTCTCAAGCACATTTTCATACTTTGAATGACTGAGGAAACTGGTATCTGACTGCAGCTTCCCAAAGGAGCGGGACAACTAAAGAACGTAGCCGGCGGCAAATGCAGCAGATTTAAGTGTAGACTTAAGTGTGAGAAGTACTCTAGCTTAAAGAATAATTTGTTATGAGAAATGTGTTTGGAGGCTGTGGAGTTCTCTTGAAAGCAAGATACGTTTCTGTCTTTATTCGCCGCGTCATTCGTGGCACGAATAATTGTGCCAGGAGCTGTCCGAGGTGCTGGAGAGACAGGCTTAAACAGAAGGAATGATATCCCTATCCTCGCGAGGCTGACATCCTAGTGAAGAGGGCAGATTTAAAAACACAAGTAAAGAAATAAACTCAAGTAATGTAATTTCACTCAGCAGGAACAGCCATGAAGAAAAATAAACGAAGGTGCACAGATGGCATCATGGCCAGTCAGGTAGGCCTGTAACCTGAAACAGAGAGGCTGTAAGGAGAGTTACACGTTCCCATATATATTAATCATTTTTAGTCCCGGTCAGCCTTTTACATTTCACTAGCTAAATGCAAAAGCCTGGAAATCAAATGGAAATTCAGGCAGTCTTAACCAGGGGCTTTCCACCCCAGGACTACTGAGGATAATTCTTTATTGCAGGAGGTTGTTTTTGTGCATTGTTGAATATTTATCAGCATCCTTGACCTCAACTCACTACATGCCAGTAGAACTCCCTTGCCCCGTTGTGACAACCATAAATGTCTCCAGACATTGCCAAATGCCCCTCAGGGTAAAGTTGCTAGATAAACACACAGGGCATCCATTTATATTTGAATTTGAGAATAATAACAAATACTTTTCTTAGTGTAAGTACCAAATATTGCATGGGACATTCCTAGTTTATTTGAAAATCAAATTTAACTGGACATTTTGTATGTTTATCTGCTATATCTGGCAACCCTAATTGGGAAGCAAAACCATTCCTATTAGAGAACCATCACTCCAGTTTTACAATTTAGGAAATTGTACGTATATATGCCATGTATGTATGTAAGCAGGCACGCGTGTCAGTCATGGATATATATGTTGAAAGGCCACATCAAATGCTCTGACCATCTAAAGTAGCGAAGTGTACGTATATATGCCATGTATGTATGTAAGCAGGCACGCGTGTCAGTCATGGATATATATGTTGAAAGGCCACATCAAATGCTCTGACCATCTAAAGTAGCGAAGGCATGACTTCAATGAACTTCCGGACAAAGTGAGTGGAGGAGACCCACTTAGATGAGATTCCATTACCAGAGTCTGAAAATAGAGATAAAATTCATGTCACACTCAACATGGTATCTTTTTCCTTACAGACTTGACACAGAGTTTTTTGGTTTTTTTTTTTTTTTGCGGTACGTGGGCCTCTCACCGTTGTGGCGTCTCCCGTTGCGGAGCACAGGCTCCGGACGCGCAGGCTCAGCGGTCATGGCTCACGGGCCAAGCCGCTCCGCGGCAAGTGGGATCTTCCCGGACTGAGGCACGAACCCGTGTCCCCTGCATCGGCAGGCGGACCCTCAACCACTGTGCCACCAGGGAAGCCCCCGACACAGAGTTTTTAACATCGCAATGAACAGTGCTGCCCAGAGTTCAGTCATAGCTACACTCTTATACAGGGCTCATGTGAAAGCGTAATTAAGGTCATATTTCCAGGAGGTGAATACCTGGAAATACCTAATACCTTCTCAATACCTCAGAGAAGTTGGAGTTCCCTTTCCCTCTGCCCCATTCATTGCATGCCTTGGAATCTATTCCTAGACATAAAAATATGAAGAAATGCTCAGAAAAGTTTATATTGTTAGAATGTTCAGCACAGTGTCAGGCTTAAAGTGAAAAATTAGCAACAAACTAAACATCCAGCAAAAAGTCTACATAACCACTACACATCTATTAAAACAGCCAGAATCCAAACACTGACAACGCCAAAAGCTGGTGAGGATGTGGAGAAACAGGAACTCTCATTCAGTGTTGGTGGGAATGCAAAATGGTGCAGCCACTTTCAAAGACAGTTTGGCGATTTCTTATAAACCTAAACATACTTTTTCCATACCACCCAGCAATCATACTCCTTCACATTTACCCAGAGGAGTGGAAAACTTATGCCCACACAAAAGCCTGCACAGGAGTGTTTACAGCAGCTTTATTCATAATTGCCAACCTTGGAAGTGACCAAGAGGTCCTTCAATAGATTAATGGATAAACAAATTTATCCATTAGCGCATACAATAGTGAGGAGGAATCACATGTTAGAAGACGGACAAGCGAGAAGGCATCCGATTCCTAGATGACCCCAGTGCCGCCACATTAGCTTGGATGTTTTCGCAAGAGAGAATCGATTTCTAGTTTGTTTCAGCCACTGTTATGTGGTAGCTTCTGTTACTCACAGCTGAACCTGATCCTAGCTTTAAGACAGAGTCATATCTTTCTGAACTCTGTGTTCCAGCAATGCGCTCTCCACGTGTGGCCCCGCACTGGCAACATCAACATCACCTAAGAATTTGCTAGAGATGCAAATTCTCAGGCCCCACTGCAGACCTACTGATTCAGACACTCTGGTTGGGACTCAGTAGTCTTTGCTTTCACAATCCCCCAAGGGATTCTGATACATGCTATACAGTTTGAGAACCACTATTCTAGTCAATTTCCATAAAATGCTTCTGCTAGATAATGTGCAAACATGCATGCAATGACTGCAAACATACATAAAAATCCATCTGCAGAAGAATTTTTTGTGGTTGTTCAAATGGAGATCCCTCTTATCCCAGAGAATTTTTTTTCCTAATTAAAAATTGCAAGACTACTTCAAATAATGTGTGCGGAAGAGCTTTGGGCTCTTAGGAAGAAGCGGGGGATGATAAATCCAATGTAATTTTTTTAAAGATGTAACCAGCCAGGCATCCTAGACAATCTGATTTAAGAAAGTCTGGTCCCACCTACACCTGGCACGTTTCACTTGACCTTCTGCATACAAATTCCGCAGCTACTCTGATGGTCTTATCTGGTAACTATGACTGAGAGGGAGGTGTGTGAGTTCTGGCCATAATTGTTGAGGTTGCAAGGAATCAAACACAAAGGGAAAAAAAAAAAAAACCCTCCTGCTGTCACTGGGTGCAGTGCTTCTCACCCTCTGGCCGTCATCGGAATCACTCGAAGGGCTTGCCATGCTGGGGCTTCACTGCAAAACTTCTGATTCAGGAGGTCTGGGATGGGACCCAAGAATTTGCATTCCAACAAGTGATACTGATGCAGCTGGTCCAGGGACCACACTTTGAGAACCACATACTTACTGCATCCTAGGCCTGGAAACTCACCTGAGAACTGTCCATATGGGTGGACAAAAAAGATACCTTGAGATGCCTTGTAAGGCCATGTACAAAGTCCTGCCTGACAAGGCTGTGGCCTCTGTCTCCAGCTGTGGCATTCCCGCCCCCCCCCCCGCCCCGGTCCACGTCCCTCCATGCACACTGCCCTTCTTGCCCTTTCTCAAATGCACTAAGCTACCTCCTGCCTCAGGGCCTTTGCACTGGCCCCCTTCTTCTGCCTGAAATGCTATTCCTTTTACATGGCTAACTCTTTCTCCTCATCCAGGTCTCAGCATTAGAAGCACCTCCAAGTGGCCTAAAGTAGCCCTACCTGGTCACTGCCTCATGCCCTGCTTAGTTTCTTCCCATCTTAAATTGTCTTTTCTATTTGTTTTCTTGATTAAACCTGAAGACCCCTCCTTCTTTGTTGGGTCCTTGGAGCAGAGATCTGACTCGACTTGTTCACGGCTATGGGTTCAGGACCCAGAAACAATACCAGGGAACAGAAAAACATTAAGTTAATGTACGAATGAAAGAATAAACAAACGGATAAATGAAAGGATACTGGGCAAACCACTCAAAGCCAATCTCTCTGTCTCAGGGTCAGCAGCTCATTACCCCCAGACCTGCCCTTGAGATGGTCGTCGCTGCTGAACCTTCCTGAAAGCCCGATGAGATAAACACTAGTGAGGAAGATGCCACCTGAATACAGAGCTCTGATTTCATTTCTCATATCTGACCTCATGACAACGCCTAAGCACCCCCGACTGCCGGATACACACGCTCAGTTATGTAGGGAGAGCTCTTCATTAAGTTGCTTATATTAAAACTGGCAGAGTGTCACATCTCATAATTTTTAAAAAGTGTTTGTATTAACATTTAATTAGTTCAACGATTAAAAGCCCCACAAACAACTTTTTTCTCCCTCTCTGTTTTCTGAGGGCCAAGTCGGTTTGAGCGATTTAATCAATACACCAAATTCTCCGAAAGAGGGTAAGAGATAGAGGGGATGAAAAGGCAAGGTGGAAGAGGAGTGGGGGCAGGAGACGACAGGGAAAGAAAACTAATACCAATGGGAAATGGCAACCAACTGCCATCTCCTCCCTGAAGTTCCCAGGAGCCCAAAGGCAGACCTACCATCAAAGACAAGTCAAAAATGCCAACAGCAGTACAGGATGCTCAGAGGAGGGTTTATCCAGTAGAAATGGGGGCAGAGAAAAACAGCCTGTGCTTCAGTGGAAACTATGCACACTTATTCCAGGTTTTCAGATTCTGATTCTATGGGAGCTATTTCACAAGGCTGTAGAGACCTGATAGCAATTCAAAACAATTCTTGTCTACAGCTATGCAAATCAGCTCCCTCTGGAGGAGGGGCCACCCTTCCCCCACCGCTGGAGAAGTCAGGTTGGTGTCTGCACACATGCGTTTCGACATTCCTCCTGTGTTTCTCTGCCTTCTCCTTTGGATCTCCTGTCACATCTCCTGGGTGTCCTCATTTCATTAATGAGTTAAATAAAAATTTAACACATGTTCATTTTATATCTGTAGGAGAGTCACGGCTTTACCTCTTTCTGAAAATTATCTTTTAACAGGGAAGAAGAAAAGAGACTGGGGGCGTCTTCCAGGTCCCATGCCTGTGAGGAGATGACATTTTCAGATTCGCTCCGCTCACCCAGGCCAAACACATCTGCACTCTCCTGAAATTGCTCACATCGGTACCATCGCGATGTCCCACGAAGACCCAGCACAGCATCAAAGAAAGAAAGAGAATCACAAAGTATATAGCCCACGGAGGAAGCCATCACGATCATCCCAGAAAAAACGTGAAAGGGCTTCCCTGGGGGCGCAGTGGTTAAGAATCCACCTGCCAACGCAGGGGGCATGGGTTCGAGCCCTGGTCTCCGGGAAGATCCCACATGCCGTGGAGCAGCTGAGCCCGTGCGCCACAACTACTGAGCCTGCGCTCTAGAGCTCGTGAGCCACAACTACTGAGCCCGCGCTCTGCAACGCAAGAAGCCCCCGCGCACCACAGCTAGAGGAAGCCCACGCACAGCAACGAAGACCCAATGCAGCCAAAAATAAATAAATTTAAAAAAAATAATAATAAATTTTTGAAAAAAGTGAAAACCTCGTCTGATGAACGGGACTAATACATTTCCAAGCAGAAAATGATCATTATGTCTCACGTTTTAATGTCCAAGTTCCCAGAGGTAAGAGTTCCTAATTCCCAAAGGGGAGATACAGCAAGCTGACCCAGAAAGAGTGAACTCGCGTGGTCTAGGCCTGCAGCTGCCTGAAGCAGGGTTTCGGTTCCCGGCCAGTGACTGAAGTCAGGTCGCGGCGGTGACAGCACCGAATCCTGGCCACTAGACCAGTGGACAGTGACGAGGCCCTGGCCCTACGGCTTTGCCGAAAAAGAATTCCCACAAAGACAGAAAGTAGTGAAGTAAGTAAAGTGTTTATTAGGAGAAAAAAAGAGTACAGTACGTGTGGATACACACATGGGCGGCTCAGAGAACAAGTCACACACCCTCGTGGTAGTTTAAATCACTTATAAGGGGCATTTCTTCTGGGCTTCCTTTGACCAATCATTTTGACTTGCCTGGTTCAAAGTCCGTATTTGGTCTAGCTCAGGATTTTCCCACGCGTGCACGCACATCTCTTAGCCCAGATGGATTCTAGCGAAAAGGCCTCTGGGTAAGTGAGCATTAGTGGGCATCACTGCCCCTTTGACCTCCAAGGAGCCTTTTTGCACATGTGTAGTCTGGGAGGTGTTCTGAGCTCGGGAATGAGGAATATGTGGTCTCTTATCATCTGTCTGGTCAGGGCCCAGCCTCCTCTCTCAACTGTCCTGTTATTTCCGTCTCGGAGTATCGGCTCACAAGGAACTCAAACCGTTTGCCCTGAGGGCCCATCCGTCTCCTGCCTCAAGATGCCATCCCCGGGAAGATCTGGGAATCACTTCTCTATTCTGAGCAGCTTCAGACTGGCAGTCTCAAGTGTGATTTGAATGCAATTGTAGAAAACATGAAATTTGTACAGTCTGAAAATAATGCAGCTAGCAAAAGGGCCACCCCCTGATTCAAAGGACCACCGGATGATAAATGAGGTGCTCCAAAACAGGAGTTGTGACTCAGTTAACCTGCAAGGGTCGATGAGTTCTGATTGGCCAGCTGCATAGGAAAAGCGTTTCAGAAGTCAAGTGAGCAAGGGGGTGCCTTCCTGTGAGGGTAACGGCGACTCTCCCCGAACAGTTAGTTAACTAACTAGTTAAACAGGAGCATACGTCTGTTTGGAAACAGGGTCCATTGAATTTAGCTCAGAAATTAAAAATCTTAAAACGAGTGGTAACGTAACTGACCAAATTTTCTAAAAAGGTAAAAGAATATCCCCCCAGAGATGCTCACCTCCTGCCCCAGCACCTGTGAACATGTACCCGACACAGCAGAAGGAACTCTGCAAATGTAATGATGATAAGTACCAGGAGATGGGAGGTCATCCTGGAACATCTGCGTGGGCTCAATGCCATCACAGGGGCCCTTCAATGTGGAAGAGGGTTGCACTGTCCATCGATGTAAGAGGGGTATTAAAGTTCCCCACTATTATTGTGTTCCTCCTTTCACGTCCTTTAATATCTGCCTTATATATTTAGGTGACTGCCAAGATACAGAAGCCACCTAACTGTCCATCCGCAGGTGAATAGATAAAGGTGTGGTGTATAAATACAACGGAATACGACTCAGCCATAAAAAAAGAACGAAATTTTGCCACTTGCAGCAACATGGATGGGCTTTGAGGGCATGATGTTACGTGAAATACGTCAGAGAGAGAAAGATAAATACTGTGTGATATCACTTGTATGCGGAATCTAAAAAATACAACAAACTAGTGAATAGAGCAGAAAAGCAGCAGACTCATAGATACAGAGGACAACCTACTGCTTGCCAGTGGAGGAGAGGGGCAATAAAGTGGTGGGAGGAAAGAGGTACAAACTATCAGGCATAAAATAAGCTACAAGGATATATTGTACACACGGGGAATATGGCCAATCTTTTATAACTATAGAGTATAACCTTAAGAATTGTGAAGCACTATATGGTACACCTGTACCTTATATATTATTGTACATCAACTATAGTTCAATTTAAAAAAAGTGGAAGAGTGAGGCAGAAGTGGAGGTCAGAATGATGGGATAGGAAAGACGCAACCCACTGTCACGGATGTTGAAGAAGGCAGCAGTGAGCCAGGAGCCCAGGAATGCAGGCGGCTTCTAGAAGCTGGAAAAATCTAGGAAACAGATTCTCCCTGAAAACTTCCAGAAAGGAATGTAGCCCCAATGACACCTTGCTTTTAGCTCAGTGAGACCCGTGTCAGACATCACAAATGTGTGTTATTTCAAGCCACTAAGTGTGTAGTGATTTGTTACAGAAGGACTAGAAGACTAACACAGTTGCCAATGATGAATTAACAGGGGGACCAATCCACATGATCATAGCATCTGTTTTTCAGGGACATTCAGCATCCGGAGCTAGGAATGGAGCAAGTAAACGCACCCAGAGCCCGTGCTCCACAACAGGAAGCCACCACAATGAGAAGCCCGCACACCGCAAAGAAGAGTAGCCCCCACTCGCCGCAACTAGAGAAAAGCCCGGGCGCAGCAACAAAGACCCAACGCAGCCAAAAAAAAAAAAAAAAAAAAAAAAAAAAAAAAAAAAAAAAAAAAAAAAAAAAAAAAAAAAAAAAAAAAAAAAAAAAAAAAAAAGTGTCTCTGCACATAAATGGGTCAGGATGCATATGCCCAAGTGTTTGGTAAGTGTTGCTTGCTTGCTTGTCTGTTTTTTTTCAAAGCTGTCAGAAAATCCCAATCTAAGCAACTTAAGCAAGTAAGCAATTTCTTTTACCCTAAAATCTAAAGGCCCCAGAGGCATCAAAAGTCAGAGTCCAGGTACACTAGCAGCACCATCTCTTGTATCTGTCTCCTCCAAAATGAATGGACCTATTTTCAGGGTGGCTCACTGACGCTAGCAACCCCTAGCAGCTCCTGGCTTATCTTCTTCCAGGGTCCAACCTTAAACAGTTTAAAATCCCAGGCCTGATGATCATTGGCCCAATGTGGGGCATGTGCCCGTGACTCAGCCAAACACAGTGGTCAGGGAAATGGAATAGGCTACTTGGCCAGGCCTGGGCCACATTTCTGCCCTGACACGGGTGGAGTCATCCCCACATGTGTCCCTAGACTGAGGCGCTGGGGCAGGGGTATAGGAGGTTCCCCGGAGGATGTCAAGGAGCTAATAAAAACATTAGTGTCTGCTGCATCATGTTGCTGTGAAAGTTTTATTCCCAGTTAAAGTACCTAAAACTGGAACAGGCCTGTTGTCCTTATTTTATGCACTCTGATATTCACACTTTTGCACTTCGGTTTCTCTGAAATCAGTTTACTTATAAAGGTGTTTTTTTACAGGAAAAGTGAGGAAGAGAAGGAAGAGAGAGAAAGTAATATCTTTTGTGTGTTTGCGAAGCGTCCGTCAGGCACTTCTTATTTCTGATATTGTTCGGCGCTCGTGTAGTACGAGAGTAAGGAGTTTATTATCCCCACTGAGCAGTTAGGAAAATTAAGGCTGAGAGAATTGAAGATGTTCAGCCCACTGAGCTTGAAAGTGCCCGAGCCTGGATTTGAAGGAGGCTGTCGGATTCCAGAATGTGAGCTCTTTACCTCTCATATGCCCAGCTTCACAGCACAATGGGGATTGATTCATTATCAAAGTACTAGTTAGGGTATGAGAAAGAAGTAATTTCCTTTCCACTCATCTCTGAGGATAAATATAAGTTAGAGAAACTACCACACACCAACACACACAAATTGTTAATTTATTCTCCTTCTAATTTATGTCCTTTTAATAAGACAATGAATAAACAGCCAACAGTTAACTAATTTTCTACCACCGTTTTAAGAAAAAAAAAAAAAAATAGAACATGAAAATCAGGCAGTGAAAGGGAAGGTTAAAAAAACAGGCTCTAGGTCAGGCGGCCCGGGCTTCCGCCCAGTATAACCATTTGCTAGCTTTCTGTATTGCCCGCTGTGTAACTTTGGGAAATCATTTAATCACTTAGTCATTTAATTAAATTAAATTTAACCATTTAAGAAACTCTTATCCTCAGTTTCTTTATCCCTAAAATGGGGATAATAACAGCATGTGCCTCATACAGTTGTTGAGAAAATTCTGTGAGTTATTTCATATAAGTGCTCAATACACATGAGCTAGTATATTATAAATATGACTGTTTTCAGAAATGGTAATCTGGCCATTCTGTTGAAAACCCACCAGAAGCTACCGACATATTCAAGACATAGCCTAAAAAAATAAAGAGGTGAAAATTTGTTAGATCCAGCTCAGTTCCATAACAGAAAAATGTATTTCCTAGAATGGAAAAGATGCTCGAGTCTAAAAACAAAACTAGAGGCACACCATGATTTAGACAACACAATTACAAGATAGTTTTCAGTAGTTCTCTCTCGACAGGTCGGAATCCAGATGAATGACAGACACAGGGAAAATCTTAATGGTTTATTTATTTATTTATTTATAAATTTATTTATTTTTGGCTGCATTGGGTCTTCCTTGCTGCACACGGGCTTTCTCTAGTTGCGGCAAGCAGGGGCTACTCTTCATTGCGGTGCGCGGGCTTCTCATTGCGGTGGCTTCTCTTGTTGCGCTCTAGGCGCACGGGCTTCAGCAGTTGTGGATCGTGGGCTCTAGAGCGCAGGCTCGGTAGTTGTGGCGCGTGCATTGCTCCACAGCATGTGGGATCTTCCCAGTCCAGGGCTCAAGCCTGGGGCCCCTGCATCGGCAGGCGGACTCTCAACCACTGCGCCACCAGGGAAGCCCCCAACGGCTTATTTTTACCATCAGATATGTCTTCATATAGGACACGTTTCTGTGCGCCTCAAGAAACATACAGTGTTTCCCATAAGGGAAAAGTGCTTTTTAAAGCACCGAGTTCTATAAACATCGCATAGCTGAGATGCTTTGAAAATGATTCTGTAAAGTTATTTATTCTGCCAGAAAGTGCTTATTTGAGAGCCCTGGGTCCTTCTGTGTAGTATTTGCCTAAAACACTACCCACCATCATTTCAAACTTTTGATTAAATGTTATGCCTCTCGGTGACAAGTTTATTTCACGCCAACAGAGGAAATAACTGGTTCTAAACGTATGTCAGTATTTATTAAACAGGGTTTTGGAGACTGACTTGCTTGTTTGTTTACTGCCTTCTTCAAAGCTATTTAATGGCTGGAATTTGCCAATCAAGTTTTATAACCAGTGGTCTAGACCCATTATTCCCTCCCCCCCGACACACACACACACACAAAAGTTTCAAGTGGGCCATTAAGGATACGTAATCCAAAAAAAAAAAAAAAAAAAAAAAAAAAAAAAAAAAAAAAAAAAAAAAAAAAAAAAAAAAAATGCAAAAAAAAAAAAGGATACGTAATCCAGAATACAGTAAGGGCTTCCCTGGTGGCGCAGTGGTTGAGAGTCTGCCTGCCGATGCAGGGAACATGGGTTCGTGCCCCGGTCCGGGAAGATCCCACATGCCGCGGAGCGGCTGGGCCCATGAGCCATGGCCGCTGAGCCTGCGCGTCCGGAGCCTGTGCCCCACAATGGGAGAGGCCACAGCAGTGAGAGGCCCACGTAACGCAAAAAAAAAAAAAAGAATACAGTATGTGTTCTAAAAGGACTAGATTTTGGAGTCATCCTCAGTGTGGAATGGATCCATGTTAGATGCGTGATACATCATGAGTTAAAGACAACGTTTTTGTAAAACGTTGCACGTGTGAGTGATGTCAGGCTGATCTCAACAATTTTCTAACTTAAAAGTGTTGACATGACTCTGTGATGGTCCTGGTAACTGAGATGTGTAAAGAACAGAACCACACCTAGGAGTGTCCTACTCGCTGAAGAATCCAATCACAAGAGGGCTACAGCCTCATAGTGCTTTGTGTGGAATCTGATAGGAAAAACAAAAGGAGAGCAGGATGCCCTGATGCTGTCATGTGATAGGAAAAAACAAATCTCACTCCATATTGGATCTGTTTCTTTTACTTTAACCTCTGTATACTATTGCTTTTGCTACAAGAATGTTTCTTATAGCCTGAAATATACAGGAGAACCCATTCTCAAGGCTCTGACCTTTAAGAGTATAACAATTTTCCACTCATACAGAGATAAAAAGGTACAGAACAGAGAATAATATTTGCCTTGGAGATTTACCGGAACGTGGTGACCTGACCTACGTGCACAGCTGCAAGAACAAAGGATTCCAGAACCAAGAAGTTTGCAACAAACAGCCATGCCCCTCCCTCACCTGGCCTTTAAAAATGCATTGCTGAAAACCTTTAGGGAGTTCAGGGTTTGGGAGCACGAGCCACCTGTCTCCTTGCTTGGCCCTGCAATAAACCTTTCTCTGCTCCTAACTCCAACCTTGCTGTTTGTTTGGTTTCACTGTGCATTGGGCGCACAAACTTGCATTTGCTAACAGTCACCTTCTCTTGGTGCCAAGAAATAATCCATATCACTGTGTTTCTAAGAACAAGAACCTAATTAGGGTCCTGCCCAGAGAGGAGAAGGCCATTCTAGTGGGTCCTTGAAGCTTACCATTGGAATCTAACTGGGAGGGGGTGCTCCATGGCCAACGGGTACTCTGCTGATGCTCCTAGATGAATCTCCTAATCCCTCCCCAGTTTATCACCGAGAATTGGGTCCCGGGTTTACAAGCTGGGATGCTTCAGTGACAGATGACTATATAGGATGGGAGTGAGATGTGCAGAACCTCGGACCCATCGTGCATCCTGCATGTATAGACCCTCAGAATAAAGTCCTGATGGTGACACGGATGTGAACAACCATCATAAATGCATCCCATGAGACGGTGCATTAGTGAGAACCTCCCACCAGGAGGGTCTTCCTACTGGGCTTTCCAGTGGGCCATGCTTCTTATGCAGAAGGTATAAACTTATGTCACAAACCTGGGTCCCAGGAAATCTAATTTTCTTAATTTGTCTATTAACACAATTTCATTGCCTTTGTAGATCCTCATTCTACTGTGTGGTGTAAACTGAATTCCAGTCCATCTGTAATTTCCCAATGTTGTGTCCAATTTCCCTTGCGTGTTCAGGTGATAAATTCCCAAGAACCCAGATGACTAATCATCTATTTTGATCCCAGGCTGCTTTTCATATGTTGATGAATCTGATTGATTTCTCCCTCTCCCATATCAATAAGCCATTAGTTTCCTAATTCCTCCTTCCAGGGAGAAACGATGGGGTCCCTGAAGAGCAGGCTGCAGCTGAAAACACACAACTGGCTTGAGAATCCATCCAGACCAGGCAGAGAGCACCACTGGCTCATGGCTTAGCATTCGGTGGAAACTGTAATACCAAATGCTTGTCATTCTTCCCCCAGCTGGCGTCACACCCACCTGAGACTGCCCCCCCACCCACCCACCCTACAAGCACCTGTCCCATTAGTGACAAACTCTATGTATTAGTTTGTTTTCTGCAAAAGGATTTTCCATGTCTCCTTCACCATCAGAATATCAGACTGTAACAAGGTAACATCCTGAATATCTCAGGGGTGATTTAAGAAATGTGTGGTCCTCCATTTCTTTTTTTTTTAACATCTTTATTGGAGTATAATTGCTTTACAATGGTGTTAGTTTCTGCTTTATAACAAAGTGAATCAATTATACATATACATATGTTCCCATATCTCCTCCCTCTTGCGTCTCCCTCCTTCCCACCCTCCCCATCCCACCCATCCAGGTGATCACAAAACACTGAGCTGATCTCCCTGTGCTATGCGGCTGCT